>SKCR01046295.1:0-116524 GCA_019454045.1 Zanthoxylum bungeanum
ATTTTCTCTTTCAAACTAGATTCCAAATTACAAAAATGATATATTCATCAAAATCAAAGCTACTACTAAACATGGAAGCACTAACTTGGACAAGAACAAGAATAGGCTAATAGCACTTACTTTTTATTTATTTATTTATTTATTTTTATTTTTGTCAATGTCAACTAGTTAGAAGCCAGCTCAATTGTTGTTTCCTCCTCTTTAAATCATTTCATCCAAAAGAATCCAAAAAGTGATTTCAAGTTTGGGCCATATAAGGGGGGTCCCATTTCATCAAAGCAACTCCCATTCAGATAGAAATTAGTCTAGAAAATTGACAAAAGCACTTCCGGACAAAAGCACTCCAGCTGTTTTTCTTACCCTATCTCCTTCAAATTTTTTGTCCAACACTTGTAACAAAATTTTTAATTTCAATTTCAATTTCCTAAAATCAGTTGGAATTTCTGACGTCTTATAATAAATATTGGTGAACCCCATTTCTTTTAGAGAAAGTTTTGGATTTTTTTTTTATAGCATATACATCTTCTGTTAGATTTTTGTTAAATTTCTCTCTCAATTGATTAGAATACATGTAATACACTACTCTCGCGTCTTGCAAGTCAGTGTTGCATAAAACTCGATAATTGGTAATGAGTATCCACAATATACAACAACATAACAACATGTTACGAAAACTAATGAGCATCCACTATATATATTTATTGGCACAAATGAGTAAACACGCACCCACACGGTGATTTGAAGTAACGAGAATCTACACCAGACAACCTATAATGAAAACCAAATATTTTATTAATAATATGTTCATTACATTAATACCATTACATAAGCTTCATATCTAAGGGTAGGAGGAGGGTTTACAGCTAAGGCTCTTAGATTACCGATGCCTAATGATACACTTTGCCCCCTTACTAATGACCATAAGAACTTGATCTAGTGGTCCAAAATTTAAGAGCTAGTATATTGTTGCAAAATGCAACTAGCGGCAAAGGTGATCTTGCCAAAGATGTGGCTTGCGGTAACAACTCTGATGTTTTGTGACAAGTGTTTAGGAATGTTGGTAATGTGCTTATAACGGTTGAACTCCCTAAATTAGTTGGAGATCTTTTGTATGACCCTGCAAAGAGAGGGCTGAACCATTGAATTGATAGTCTTTTAATAATTAAAAAGAAAAAAAATTAACTAGTTGGGTGGAATCATTGATCACAGTACAAATATACACGAGGGAAAAGAGAATATACTGCAGTTATTTACCCCAAAAAAAAAAAAAAAAAAAATTAGAAATGAGATTATTCAGTTGCCGACTTTCTCATGTGTTTACTATCCAAAAGCATAATGATTAGGGACAAAGTTGGCAATTGGCAGCACAAAAAGCACTTTTTACCAATAAACTTTAACTGAGACTTAAAAAGTTGTTAATATATTAAGATAGATTCAAAGGTTGGCCAAAAACTACGGCTGGCTTCTCCATTAATTATGAACATTTCAAAATGAAAATTCGTCTTTTCACAAGTCAACCAAATGTTGAAATTTGTTGCCAAAATATGTATGCATTCCTTTTCTCTCTCTAAGCTAAGTGTGAGTTTGTTAAATGAACACGCACACGTTTTGGCTTTTTGAACCGCAGCCTTTTAGGGATTTGCTAATGTAATTGTTTGTACTCCTCCTCCTCTATGTCTAAATGGATATTGAATTTGAAATGGAAATTTCTACCATTAAAATTCAAATTATTTAATATAAATTTAAAATATTTTTCAAAATATCTAAATTAAATTTTAAACTTCAAAAATTAAACATTAAAAATAAAATCTCTTGTAGTAGTAATATAGATGGCCCCAACCTTTGATGATTTTCCATTATTATTGGCACAATCACAGAGATAATTATTCAATTTTTTTTTCTGCTGAAGTCCACTAAAAAAATGCGACTGCATGCCAAGTGTCGAGATGAAGAAGCACCAAATTTTAGTCCATATTATTTCCCATGAAAAGGACACCATTTTTTTTTTCTTTTTTGTACTTATTTATTGATTGATTTATTTAGATTCTATAGAGCTTCCCCTTCACAATTTGTATTTCCTAATGTGGGAATTTAAGGTTTCCCTGTTTAGGTGGCTCTTGAGCTCTCCCAAACTGTACATTCATTCTTAATTGACTATTGCTTAAAAAGGTAGGTGTCAACAAATTGAATTAGTAAAAAATTTTGTGTTAAAAATATAAAATATGTAATTCAAATTCCGGTTACATGAATGAAAGAGGATTAAATTACCGTTAATTTTTCTTTTTCACTTAAATTACTTATACATTTTTTTCTTTTTACCTTAAGTTGAAATTCTCTACAACTTGTTACTTCACAGCCAAATTCCATATTCTTTGCATTAATGCATTAATTTTTATTCAAACTTGAGAAATCATATTGACCTTGCTATTAAGCAATTAATTAATGAAGTAAACTTGTGAAATAGAAAATTCCCTTGGTTTTGCGGTTTATTATTATTGAACCAAAATGCTAAATCAAGTGGTATCGCTGACAAAATATTGTACTCAAAATTATGTTTATGAATATCCAAATCTTGTTCATCTATACCTTGTAAATAGATTAAGTTATTATTTTCAGAAATGAGGGGGACAAAAACTTAAAAAGGTGTTCTAACAGAGTGTATAATTTCCGAAATTCTAACTTCGCGTAATTTTCGTATTTTGGCCATAATTTTTTACTTCGATAACAAATTCATGCGATTCTAGATCTAGATGAAGGAAGACTTAAATATTTACAATTTTTATATTACAAGATTTTCTAATTATGAGTTTTTCAAGACCGAAATTGACGAAAAATCTAATGTGTGATATATGTAATTATTAAAAAATAATTATGGTGGAGGGTTGCCATCCACCTTTTGGTGGATCGACCCTCCACATGCAGCTATCTTCAATTATAAAATTGCAATCATCTTCTTTCAATTGTTAAAGAGCTGAGCATCCTCTATAAATAAGAGGATGCTTAGCTTTTAATTTTTCATGTTTTCTTTCAAAGTTCTCTGGTAGAATTTAGGAGATAGTGTATTGTGTATTTTATTTTTTTTAAGCTTGTAATTTTTTAGTAATAAAATTATGTGTGTTTTTTTATTCAAATCATGAGTAGCTAATTTCATCATGCTGATGTAAAGTGTGAAGCTTTTAATATGAAAATATAGATTAATCTTATTTATATGATTAATATTTAATTTAAATATGGATTATGTTGATGGTGTTTTCTGTGACAAAGTGTTTTGAAGAGCTCGACGAGGGCATAGAGGGAATTTTTCCTCTTGGGAGGAAGAATGTGCTGAGGATATTAGCCATTCTTCGACCAGGCATGGTGTTTGAACCCGGCTTCCTGGGTTTGACCGACCTGAGGACACGGTGTGAAGCAGATGTTAGAGACCGGCAACATCAGAGCCGAGACCGACTACTTTAGCCCGGTAGCTCGGTTCAGTCTTATCATTCATCTTGGATCAGGAGAATGAACTCGAATATTTTGGTTCAGTTCGGAAGTGGTTAGAGTAGGTCGGCACAATGTTTGACCGTCCACTATGTGCCACTTGTAGGAAGAGTCATTATGGGAGTGCAGGTTGGGTGCAAAAGGTTACTTTTTGTACGGAGAAGTGGGCCATATGAAGAGAGTTTGTCCTAATGTTAATGATAGCAGTGGACAAATTCAGAGGATAACTATCCCTCCAGCTCAGAATTCCAAAAGAAATTATAGTCAGAGTGGGGTTCGTGTTCAGACTTCTAGAGCTCACCTAGGTTCAGGTGCGCAGGGTAAAGCTGCTTCAGGTCGCCAGACTAGCATACCTAGAGCCCAAGGTAGGGTGCTCGCTATGAAGCAACAGGAAGCTTTGGCAGCGCTAGAGGTTATCACTGTTATGATGTTTATCTTTGGTCAAAAGGCCTAAATACTTATTGATCCTAGTGCTACACATTCTTTTGTTTCGAAATCATTTGTTTTGCATGCCGATAGGGAATGAAGTGAGCTAGATTGTGAGTTAGTTATTTCTACTCATGTCGGAAATTCCCTTATAGCAAAATGAGTTTATAAAGGATGTGTAATCCATGCTGGTGAGCATGAGTTGTTAGCATATTTGATTTACATGGAGATATGTGATTTCGATTTCATTTTGGGTATGGATTGGTTATCCTATCATCGTGCTATAGTGAATTGTCATGAGAAAGTTGTGGAGTTTAAAGGTCCGGATAGGAAAAAATTTTCCTTTAGAGGGGAGAGACGATTTGTTCCCTCCTATGTGATATCTGTATTACGAGCTAGTAAGTTGTTGAGGAAAGGTTGTGATTCCTATTTAGCTCACGCAGTAGATACTAGTATGGGTACATCGAAATTACATAAGATTTCTATTGTGAGAGGTTTTACTGATGTATTTTCAGATGAACTACTTGGTTTACCACCAGATAGGGAAGTTGATTTCAACATCGACGTAATTCCTGGTACGACCCTTATATCCTCTACTCCTTACAGGATGGTTCCTTTAGAGTTGAAGGTAAAATTACAAGACTACATAGAGGCTTCATAAAGCCTAATTTTTCACCATGGGGTGCACCAATGTTGTTTGTAAAGAAGAAAAATGGTTCCATGAGATTGTGTATCGATTATCGATAGTTGAATCGGCTTACCATTCGTGAAAAATATCATTTTCCTCGGATTGATGATCTTTTTGATCAATAACGAGGAGCCAAGGATTTTCCAAGATAGACTTGAGATCCGGGTACCATCAGCTAAAAGTGAAGGAAGTAGATATACCTAAGATTGCTTTTAGAACCCGTTATGGACATTATAAGTTCTTAGTATTGCCATTCGGGTTAACTAATGCATCAGCTTCTTTTATGGACTTGATGAATCGGGTATTTAGACATTATCCAGATAGGTTTGTCATTGTATTGATTGACGATATCTTAGTGTATTCTAGTAGTGAAGATGAGCACAAAGAACATCTAAGAATCATTTTATAGACTCTGAGGGAGAATCAGTTGTATGCCAAGTTTAGCAAGTTTGAGTTTTGGCTTGACAGAATTGTAATCTTGAGGCATGTTATTTTAGCAGATGGTATTTAGTAGATCCCAATAAGATAGAAGCAGTGGTTAATTAGGAACTCCTACCAATGCAATCGAAATATAAAGTTTCTTGGGATTAGCAGGTTATTACCGATGTTTTGTCCAGGGATTTTCCATCATTGCAGCACCGTTGACGAATCTTTTGAAGAAGAATGCAAAATTTGAGTGGACAGAGGTGTGTCAGTAAGGCTTTGATAAGCTTAAAGAGTATTTGACAACTGCTCCAGTGCTTACTCTTCCATCAGACAGTGGTGGATATGTAGTGTAAAGTGATGCCTCGAGAAAAGGTTTGGGTTGTGTGTTTATGTAGCATGGGAAAGTGATATCTTATATTTCTTGGTAGCTTAGGCCTCATGAAAGTAATTATCCTACTCATGACTTGGAGTTAGCTGCATTAGTGTTCGCATGGAAGATTTGAAGACATTACTTATATGGAGAAAAATATCAGATCTTCACGGATCACAAGAGTCTCAAGTATTTACTCATGCAAAAGGAGTTGAATTTGAGATAGAGATGATGGATGGAGTTATTGAAAGATTATGATTGTACTATCGACTATCATCCGGGAAAGGCTAATGTAGTAGCAGATGCTCTCATTAGGAAGTCCTCGGGTACCTTAGCTCACATGGAAATCTTACAATTGCTATTGCTAGTGGAACTCATATCTTTGAGAGTTGACTTATCAGTTGGTGATTCAGGATCTCTATTAGAAACTCTTAAAGTAATGCCTATATTAGTGGAGAAAGTCAGAGAAGCTCAGACTCAGGATGCTCGTTTGATAAATCATCGATGAAGTGAAAAAGGAAAAAGGTTTAGATTTCTCGCTTAGAGATGATGATACATTGATATATAGTGATAGATTATGTGTGCCTGAAGTTGAGAGCTTGAAAAGAGAGATCATGGAAGAAGCCCATTGTTCCCATTGTTCTGCTTATTCTATTCATCCAGGCAGCATTAAGATGTATAGAACTCTTAAAGAGAACTATTGGTAGAAAGTCATGAAGAATGAGATAGCAGAATTTGTATCGAAGTGCTTAGTGTGTCAGCAGATTAAAGCATAACACCAGCATCCTGCAGGTACTTTACAGTCACTTCCTATTCCCGAGTGGAAGTGGGAACATATCACTATGGACTTCGTGTTAGGACTGCCTTGTACGAAGAAAGGACATGATTCAGTGTGGGTGATTATTGACAGATTGACTAAATCAGCTCATTTTCTACCTGTCAGAGTAGATTATTCTTCGAACAAGTTAGCAGAGCTCTATGTTGATGAGATAGTGAGACTTCATGGAGCTTCAGTGTCAATCGTATCAGACAGAGATCCAAGATTTACGTCCAGATTCTGGCCAAGTCCACGAGAGGCTTTGGGTACTAAAGTAAAGTTCAGTACTTCTTTTCATCCTTAGACAGATGGATAGTCAGAGAGAACCATTCAAACTTTAGAAGATATGCTCAGAGCTTGTGTTGTGAAGTTCAAAGATAGTTGAGATCAACATCTATTATTGATGGAGTTTGCTAACAATAATAGTTACCATGCTAGTTTGGGCATGGCACCTTATGAGGCATTATACGGAAGGAAATGCAGGACTCTTGTATGTTGGGATGAAGCACGTGAGAGGAAACTCTTAGGTCCTGAGATTGTTCAGATTACTGTTGATATGGTAGAAGTGATCAGATCAAAGTTGAAGACAGCTCAAGATAGATAAACGAGCTACGGAGATATAAAAAGGAAGGACATCGAGTACCACATGGGAGATAATGTATTTTTAAAGGTTTCTTCTTGGAATTTTTTCATGAGATTTAGCAAGAAACGGAAGTTGAGTCCTTGGTTTATTGGGTCATATGAGATTGTGGAGCGGATTGGAGTAGTTGCTTACAGATTGGCATTGCCACCAGAGTTATCAAAAATTCACAATGTTTTTCATGTGTCAATGTTAAGGAAGTACAGATTAGAACTTTCTCACATTTTGCAGGAACAATCAGTTGAGTTGAGAGAAGATTTGGCATATATGGAAGAACTAGTGGGAATTCTAGCTAGAGAGTTAAGACGGCTGAGAAATTGGACAATTCCGTTGGTAAAAGTCCTATGGGGTAAACACTCGAAAGCATAAGCTACTTAGGAGCGTGAGGAAGACATGCAGAATAAATATCCTCACTTGTTCCCACCCTTAGGTATGTGAATTTTGAGGATGAAATTTCTTTTAGGGGAGAGAGTTGTAACACCCCGAATTAATTTTCCCATATTTTAATTTGATAACTATGGTGTGTTGGAAATTTAAGGACTTAATTGTTAGATTTGTAAAATTTGAATTAAAAATGATATAAAAGGCAAGATGAGAGAGGCTAGTTATATTTGCCATGTTAGCATAAAAAATTTTGGATTCACTATTTCACTTTTCCAGCAGTCTTTTCCGTGAGAAACAGAGGGGAGAGAGAGAAAGAAAAAGAGAGAAAAGTGAGAGTTTTGGCCTTGATCCGTCCGATCCAAAACCGTTCTTGACCGGGTCTTTTAGGGAAATTGTAGATCTCGACGAGAGAATTATTTTGGTAGTGGTTTCATCTCGGAAAAGTCCCTATTTTCGTAGAAATCCCAGTAAGAAACTTTTAGTTATTTTTCTTGATTTCTTATTGATCCGGAACTCCGTTTGAAAAATCATCAGCGACATTAAAATCGGGAAGGGAGACGAACACTTAGCCTTCGTAAAATTTAGACTCCGATCGGCACGTGGCACTCGCGCGCGCCTTGCACAGTGGCACGTGAGGCCCATATTGTTGGACAGTTATGACCCATAGCGTCACTATTTGTACAGATCATAGTGTTGTTGTGCAAATTAACTATGTGACAAAGGAGATTGCACTCGTATCATTTATGATTAGATCACCTAGATGTATAAATGATGAGAGGTCCTTATGATTTGTTCCTGGATTGAGAATGGTATGAGACAGTATCAGTCCACGAAGGATAAATCATTAAATATCCCTAGTCAAAGTATTATCGAGATTGGACATCGATAAATACGTAAAAGACTAGTATTGCACTTGTGCGCGTTGTGAGGGCATAACGGCATAGTTGTCTTATATTTGGGTAAAGATACTCATACATGTGTAGTAGGAGGTTGTGTTTCACCGATGGTACGGGAAACAGCTTCGCTCTGGATAGACCCCCTCGGAATTTCATTGGTAGTATGACTATGTGTCTATGGAAGTCCGAAATCAGGGTAGGTGTATTTGGTCTTAACTTGAGACTTGCACCGCTAATACTTGCGACAATCAATATACTTTGGTTACGGTCGTCCAGGGCTTTAACAGCTTCTGTGTACGCCAATGCTGGGTATATTGAGAATCGTAGTATGTTGGGTGTGATGTCAAGACGGAAGTGTCACTCCAGTCATAGTGGAGATGATGTCACGTAGGATACGGTACTGGTGCTCTTAAGTACTGCAGTCATCGGGATATTATGACTAGGTCATGAATATCCGATATAGAGACTAGTTACCAGACATCCGACATGTGCTTCGTACGGGGCAGACACATCTCCAGCCCCAGGCCTAGCACGTGACAGTCCGATACTGGATCGACATATAAAATACTACGTATACTACGCCTGATACAGATCCTTTATTCCTGTAAGGATATTTCTGGAGAATTGGGTAGGCATGACGCTTTGCAAGAGGCCAACCTTGTCTTGTAAATCGGTAAAACGTAGTACGAGGTAATTACGTGTTCGGATAGTCTGACGATCGTATTTACTGCCAACATATCCGGGGATCTCATGGGTCGCTTCCCAAAGATTCACCGATGACGTATGACTCGCACTTTAATTAATCTCAGATTAATTAGAAGAGAAAGAAAATTAATCTGGGATTAATTTCGGAGATATTTTTATCTAGGATAAAATATCAATAAAAGAGAGATAACGATTAATTTGGAATTAATCGGTAAATTAATATATTCAATATATTAAACGAAATTGGATTTCGACGTGGAATTAAAATTAGATTTTAATTCGGGCGAACGAATTAATTTAGAATTAATTCGTTAGCGAAGTGAATAGTAATTATGCTTGGCATGATTATTTAATTAAATTGGATTTAATTACGACGCAACGGAAAAATCTTTAATTTGGAATTAACGAACCCGAGCCCGAGATTATTTGCGAGCGCATTCGTATTTTGAATTCGAGTGCGGCACGCAAGTCAAATCAAACGTTAAATCGCTAGTCGCATCTAGCGTCACATAATTCGTCAATCAAGTGAATGATGTCTTTCACTTTGAGTGATTGACGCAAGTTATGTTTATTTATATATATTTATATATTGAGAATTGGGTTTGGGGGGGTGTAGAAAACTGCACCCTAGGGAATGAGACTAAAGTTTAGAAAATGACAATTGTGAGAAATAACTGTATATGTTCAGTGTACGTAGAATGATACAAGAACAAGAATACGAGTATATACACGTATAAAGAAGAATATTTAGGTTCATGGAAAAATAAGTAAGTATATATAAATTGTTTGTATGTATTTGATTTAGCATAACAAATGGTTTTAGAAAAAGCCTAAATGAGCCTATTGTTGAGATAGATGTTCTAGTATGATTATAAATGATTAGAGATTTATGTAAATGAATAAATAAGCAAACTTTTATATTTTAAGTCATGCATTCAGTTATAATGATTGATTGTGTGTATGAATGTAAATTATACATTATATTATTGTGAGCTATCAATAAGGTAAGTTATAGAGGTAAGCTAAGTTATGATGGCTTGAATGTGTTTAAGTATACTGCAAATAATATAAGCATATAGAATGTGAGATGATTCAAGACATAAGTGTAGGGGTTTTTAGGGGTTCAATCCGGTAACGCAGTGGAAGCGGTAGAAAAATCGAATTTTCCGATTTCAAAAATTTTTCTAGGATTAATTAAATAAACATATTTATTTAATTATCCAATAATCAAATTATGAAATAGAATTCAAATAAATCATATTTAAGTGAATTTACCGAATTGCCCTTACACTTGGTACTTTGTCCAATTTGGTCCGAAATTGATCAAATCAATTTTGAATGATTCTAAATCATTTCTAAGATTAACTGAGCATGTTCAAAACATTAAAACACCAAGACAACAAAAATCCCCGAATTTCCATCCTTGGCCGAATGCACTTAAAGGGGGAGGGGGGTTTGTGCATTTTGTCATTATATGCTTCAAAACACATTAAGATGTAATCCAATCAACATGAAACTTTATATGCATCATATACACATCCTTATACACAACATAAATGAAAATTCCCAAATTTGGAATTGGTCATGAACCCTAATTTTTCAATTTCATCAAATTGGACAAATTAAACCAAATTGGTTAAATCAACTACTTCAATCATCATTCTTCCATTCAATCCAAGTCTCAACACAATGAAACAACTCAAGATCAAATCTAGGTCATCTGCATGATTACTTACTGGGTCATTATGACTCACACCATCACATTTTGTAGTTTTGCAGGTCAGTAGCTGTCATTTCGAACCAGCAGATGTTCGGTGAAGACTTTGAAGACGGTAGATCGCCCCAATTACAGTCAGGGAGTGCTGGATTGAGTTATGGGTCCTCACGGCCCTTTATATAGATTTGGTATTTACTATTGCATTTGTATTTCATTTGTATAAGTAATGTAATAGCATAGTTTTAAATGTTGAGTTCTGGCCGGAGGCCAAGTAGTTGTTTTTATTCTTTGAGTTCAGGCATGAGGTCTTGATGTTATATTACCGGCCTGAGGCCGAGATGATTGTGTTCTTGTTGTATTTGGATGCTGGCTACAGGGCAGATTGCATGATGTTACGAATACATCATGTCGAAATTTCGTTAGATTCAGAGGCTTATGGAGATGAGTTTAGCCTGTCTCCTGCCGGTAGCATCCTGGCCTAGGTGCGATGTTACATTGGCGTTGTTGCCGGGAATATAATTTAGTAAATAGAATAATAATTAACATTCTTACATTAGAATAATAATAATTTAGTAGATGATCGAGAATATTTTTTTCTTTCACTTGTTTATTATTATTATTATTTTTTTGTAAGTATTGCATTTTGATATTTAAATTTTAGCATTTGCATGAGACATTGTTCTCGATCATCTAACAGTAGATTAAATAGAGAGTCTTCATCCTTCATTGTCAGTCAAAATGGCCAAGAACCAAAATGAAAACTCACTTGCCCGAGATGAAAATCCAATTGATCATGTAGAAAACAAATCTCAGTATGGCGATCTTAATCATCCTGGGAAACTCAAACAATTCATGAATCCCAATAGGAAATGATCACCATCTTGCTTTATTTTCCCCTAGATTCATCACGTTTCAATTTTAAATCAGATGTCATCCAACTTTTACCCACATTTCACAGTCTAGAATCAGAAAATCCTTATTAGCATTCAAGAGAATTTAAAGAGGCATGTAATACTTGCACATACCGAAATTACAGCATAAATATAATTCGACTCAAGTTTTTTTCCCTTTTCTTTAAAGGATAAAGCTAAAATTTGGCTGCAGAACCTTAGGTCAGGATCCATCAGAACATATAATTTGCAAGAGAAATTTCTGAAAAAAATTTCTTTCCCCCTCACAGAATAAATTCTTTTAAGTGGAGAATCAAAAATTTCACACAAGAGTCGGGGGAAACACTTTATCTATATTTAGGAGAGATTTAAAGAGATGTTGAATGTTTGTCCACATCACGGGTTTGAAATATTGAGGCTGGTTTCCTACTTATACAAGGGTTTAAACCCCCCAATCAGATATCGGAGGAAAAATTTATGGCCAAAATACAAAAAATATGCAAAGGTATAATTTCCGAAATTGTACACTGTTAGAATTCTCTTTTAAGTTTTTGCTCTCCAAAATCGGAATATCACGTCCATTTTTCTAGTTATGCATCAAAAGTAATATTTTACCTATATAAGAAATAAAAGTCACAATAAAAATATATATAATATAAATTTAATTGTTATTTAACAAATGTGTTAAATTAAGGGAAGTAATGAAATTATAATTGTAAAATGATTAGTTTATCTTTTTATTAAATGTACAATTTTTAATATTCATCACACCACTCAATCAGCTTATTACTAATTCTTAGTAACATAAGCGAAAACATTAAATTCAAATTCTTATCCAAGTTAGTAATTGTTTCATTTCTTTTTAAATTATCAAATAAGCAAATTCTCCTTTACTTTTTACCCTTATTCCATACACACATAAAACTAAGTATCAATCAATTCATTGTGCCTAAAATATTCACATGTCTTGTTGAAAAGAGTAATATTTTTATCCTAAAATTATATTAGAGTTCACACCTTTTTGGCAATGAGAGTTTATTTATGAATAATAATAAATATTCAATCATTGTCATGAGTTTTGTGCTAGTGACTCCCAAATCAGTTGGCTTTAAGGCACTAGGTGTTAAGACACCCCTATGTACTTAAATGCTCGGATCTCATATGTTAAAAAGAAGAAGTGTATGATTTCCTTAAGCTTTATCTTTAACCCATTTACCTAGCTTTAGGCCAATGACTCAAAGACAAGTTGGCCTTAGGGCACTAAGTATTAAAACACTCATACAGACTTAATTGCTCGAGTTAGAGAGGCTACGAAATCGAACTTATTCACACATTTTTTTTTACAAACTCAAGCTTTGTCGTTTTACGCGAACAATCACTATTTGCTGAGGCAAGATGTTCGGTTATTAAATAAAACCTTGATTATTATTGATATTTTTGTACTAACTGAAACTCTACCATTTTACCCGAATATTCACTGCTTGCTGAGGCAAAATGTCAAGTTACTAAGTAAAAACATAATTAGTTTTTTTAATAAAAACATAAATTCCACTATCTTTAGGTTCTACCTCTAACAAACTAGAGAATTGAATATTACAAAGATTTCACTTATAACCCATGATCATATGTTACCGTTTATGTTGATAATACATGTCAAATAAACATATGAAGATCAAATTTAATCAATATTATGGAGAATTCATAAATGTAAATGATTCAAAAAGAAAAAATAAAAATAAGTTGTTACAAATTACATTGAGATGCGTCTCAGGATTAAAAACTCGTTACACTGCCATATCTGAACAATAATTCCACTTGGTTAGTCAAAATTTTATTGTTGGTTTGTGTGTAGATTTTTCTTAATTGTTAAAAACACAAGAAAATCAACACAAAATAGTTTTTATTTTCACATAAAATAACAACAATGCAAAAACAATATAAAAAACTTGTTTTTTTTTTTTTTTTTTATATAAAACAACAACATAAAAATGATTTTTTTTTTTTTAATTATAAGAAAATTACAATAATGAAACATAAAAACGAAAAATATCTAGTCAATTTTCCTCTCATCTCAACCAAATTGAGACATTATCACCAATATCTAAATAAGAAGAAGTACAGTTAGAAGACATCACCTAATTAGTGTGGAATTGACAATTGAATCTACGACTATTTAAAAGGGAAAAAAATTACATATTAAGATTCAAGTCCACTCTACGCTTGTTGCCACGATCGTTATCAGACATGTTCAACTTGGAAAGAATGAGGTCGATTTTGGTTTATAAGCTAAGAGTTGGTCAATTAATTCATCAGTTTTTATAGCAGTTAGGACGATATCTTTTACCGGTTTCGAAATTAACCCAAGTCTTTTGGCATCCTCAAGAAATACTAAAATAAAATCAAAAAAGTGATCAACATTAAGTAGTCCAATAGGTGTTTGGTGAATATTCAAGTTCGCCCATGACGCAACCAAGAATATTTCTTCCAACATGCCTAGCCCACCTGGTAAAGTAATAAAAGTGTTAGCATGATTAATTATTTCAGTAAGTCCTTCAGACATACCTGAGATAATATATTATTCTCCATTTGATTTTCCGATGAGGGTTTCGTCTTCCAAAGTTCTTGCAATGATCCTCAAAACTTAACTGCCATCTTTTTTCAAGACATTTGAAACACATCCCATCAATCCAAGATTGTCACCGCCATATACTAAGTGTATGTGTCTTTCCGCCATAATTATACCCAATTCTTTTGCAGGCTCAACATATTCTGATTTAGTTCCAGAGCTAGTTCTACAAAATATAGATATATTAGTCACTTGTCATCTTGAAGTTTTCTCCATTTTTCTCTATTATCTGGATGTGTCAAAGAGGAAAATGACTGTATTTATGGATCCTATAAAAGAATGAGTAAAAAAAGTACTAGTACCTGTAAAATGACAACTTTCATATGAACAATAAAAGAGATCGTGAAAGTCAAAAAGTTTAGATCGGCAAAATTAAAGTAAAAAAAAAAAAAATCAAAACAGTAAATTAAAGTAAATCAAAATAATAATTTAAAGTAAAGGAAATCAAAATAATAAATTGAAACAATATGTACTGGTAGTTGTGACTGTAGCTCACATCTTTCTCTGGTTTTACATCCAGTAACGGCTTGAACGCCCTCTATGGGTCGAGGATATGCTTCCCATCCAATTTTCTTATAAATTAGCAAACATGATCTTTTAAAGTCAGAATCCTGAGACTATATTGTTGTCTTTCATTTTGAAATTGTGTATGCAAATTGCGAATTACTCGATGAACATGTCCACTAGGATGCGTCTCAAGAGTCAATGATATATAATCTAAAGACTCATTACTCAAGCCATCTCTAATCAATTGAATTTTATCTTCGCGATTATCAGACGCCATTCCTATAAAATGACAATGAATGTTGCATGTCTAGCGTGTACATTTATAACAAACACCTAATTATCTTAGCATATGTGTTTTTCCCTAAACCAGACATATAAGAAATGAAAGAGTCAAATGACTCACATGCCAAGCGAACTATTACTTGAATTACCCAACGAATATCATTAGGAATACCATTGATCATAAGAAGCCCTATTCTTTTGGTGTGTGCTTTGTAAATTTTCATCAGAGTATTCCGAGAGAGATAAGGAAAATAATTGTGGAGTTTTGTAAGAGTTTCTTCTATGCCTTGATTGTAGGGTATTGGTAATTTTAGGAAATTGAAAGAACCGACTTAAAGTCACAGAGTATTATTATCTATTGTTTAACTGGGTGCAAGACTCTGACAAAAAGAAAAAAAATACTACAATACTCAAGAAAAAATAGAAATTAGATAAATACAAAAGAAAAGAAAAGAAAATAACTGGTTATAATACATCAATCACAATACATTGGGTTTGAAAAGAAAATAGACTCTTGAAAATTTGAACACTCCAAAAATGGTTTCAAATGTTGTCCATTTCCTTTAAATACATCACAATTCTTAGGATTCTCAATGTCAATAGCTCTATACAGGTAAACTTGCTTTATAATAAATAGGCCACTCCATTTAGATTTCGATTTTTCAGAAAATTAATAAAGAAGAGAATTGTAAAGCAAAAATTTTTGACAAATTTCAAATATTTTTCATGAAATTCAACTGTCATGAAAGGCCTTAGTTTTAACTTTAAGAATTTTTGCATTCTCAAATGATAATTCTTTAAGGTCTGAGTTGAATGCTTTAATAGCCCAATATATCTTATGCTCAAGTTCTATAGGAAAATGACAAGGTTTTCCATAAACTAGACGATAGTGAGACATTCCCAAAGATGTTTTGAAAGCTGTTTTAAAAGTTGTTATATATGTTCAAAGTGCATCAATCAGTCGAAAAGACCAATCTTTGCGATTTGGGTTAATCATTTTTTTTCAAAATTTATTTGATTTCCCGATTTGCTAGTTCAACTTGACCATTTGTCTGAGTGTGATAAGAGGTAGAAACTTTATGTGTAATTCCATACTTTTTCATTAAGGACTCAAAAGACTTGTTACAAAAGTCTTTACCTCCATCACTTATAATGGCTCGAGGGATTTCAAATCAATTTAAAATATTTTCTTTTAAAAATTTAATCACAATTTTATGATCATTATTTCGACAAGGAATCATCTCAACCCATTTTGAGACGTAATCGACTTAAGTTAAAATATTTAAAAATCCAATTGACAATGGAAATGGACCCATTAAATCTACTCCTCAATATTCAAAGATTTCAATGACAATTATGAGATTTAAAGGCATCATGTTTCTTTTAGAAATGGATCTCAACTTTTAACAATTTTCACAAGTTTTGCAGAAATCTTGTGTATCTTTAATAAGGTGGGCCAATAAAATCCACACTGTAAGATTTTTGCAGCGGCTTTCTTGTTAGACAATTATGACCTATAGCGTCACTGTTTGTAAAAGACATTGTGTTTTTGTACAAAATTGACTATGTAGTAATGAAATTGTCTTTTATCATTTCGTAATTTATTTACTTAGATATATAAATGGTAAAAGTCCATATGATTAGTTCCGGATTGAGATGATATGAGACAGTATCAATCCATAAAGGTTTAATCATTAAATATCCATAGTCGTAGTATTATCGAGACCGGACATCGATAATGCGGAATAGACTAGTATTGCACTTGTGCGCGTTGTGAGGGCATAACGACATAGTTCTCATATGTTTAAGTATAGGATACTTATGCAAGTGCGATATGAGGTTGTGTTTTACCGATGGTACGGAAAATATCTTCGCTATGGATAGACCCCGCGGAATCCCATTGGTAGTATGTATATGTGTCTATGAGAGTCCGCGTCAGGGTAGGTGTATTTGGTCTTAACCTGAGACTTACATCGCTAATACTTGCGACAATCGGTAAACTTTGGTTTTGGTCGTCCAGGGCTTTAACAGCTTCTGTCTACGCCTCTATTGGGTTTATCGAGAATCGTAGTGTATTGGATGTGATGTCAAGACGGAAGTATCACTTCAGACATATGGAGATGATGATCACACAGGGATTCATAACTAGTTCGCTATTGTGTTGCAACCATCAGGATAATGTGACAAGGTCATGATTATCCGATTCAAAGAGACTAGTTGCTTGATATCCGATATATGCTTCGTACGGGGCAGACACTATTCCAGCCCCAGGCCTAGCACGTGACATCTGATACTGGATCGCAATACGAGATACTACGCATTCTACGCCTGACATAGATTATATATTCCAGTAAGAATATTTCTGGAGAATTGGGTAGGCACGGTGCTTTGCTAGAAGCCAACCATGTCTTATAAATCGGTAAGCACGTGGTACGAGGTACTCAATTTATCGGATAGTCCGATAACCGGATTTACTGCCAAAATATCCAGAGATCTCTTGGGTCGCTTCCCAAAGATTCACCGATGACAGTTGACTTAAATTAGAATTAATTTGGGATTAATTTAGAGAGAGAAAATTAATCTGGGATTAATTGAGGCTTTATTTAATCTGGGATTAAATGTGTTCAGTAGAGATAGAACGCGATTAATTTGGAATTAATCGCTAAAATAAATTTAATAGTTAAATTTGATTTTTCTATTTAATTTATTCAAATGGGCTAAAATTAATATATCGGATATATTAATATGAATTGGATTTCATTACGAGATTAAAGTCGGACTTTAATTAGAATTAGTTCGTGAACGACGTTCGTAATATATTTGCGAGGCATCGTTATTTAATTAAATTAGATTTAATTATTTAGCGACGAAGGTTCGTTTAATCGGATTAAACGGAACCGAGCTGCGGTAAATGTTCGTAGAGATATTTGAATTTTGAATTCAAATAAGTGGGGCCCACTTCACATGTGAGGTAGATGGTGGTAGTTGGCATTTATGCCAAGCCACCAACCACCTTGTATTGGTTTTGGTAAAACCATTTACCCAACTACCAAGTTTTGGTGAAAAGGGTAAAAGGGTCTTACCAAAAGCAACTCTCTACACACTTTTGACACAAGTTGAAAATTGAAAACCCTAGACAAATCTCCTTGGGCGTGAACTTCATCCTATCTCTCTCTTTGATTTTGTTCTTCAAATCAAAAGCTAGCACTTAAGCAAGTCAACAAAGGTGATAGGGAAACATCTTCAAGAGTTGGAATCATCACTTTGCTTGGATCTTGGAGATCATATTCACAAATTTTTAAAAGCTCAAATCCATTCGTTGTAAGTATTCCGCAACTTATAATGTTCTTATTCAATGTTTTTCATGCTTATTAGATCCTTGGCATGTTCTACGAACACTAACATTTCTTAGATAAGAAGTGACCTCCAAATACTTCTTAATGACAAAACTGAATAACACTACTTATCTCATTGTCCGGTATGCATTGTCAGAAATTTGATTAGGGCAATATTTGAACAGATATGGATCGTCCCAGCAGAATCTTTTGACTTTGGTCAAAAAATATTCTTGTCTTGATGGCTCCAATATGAAGGTATTTTTCGTGTTGCAAGAAATTGAAAATATTAGCATACCAAGGCATTGCATTTACAGAAAATAAAAAATCATCTGGAAAAGAGTCATTGATAGGAGTTGTGTCAATTGATGCTCATTTATGAGTATCGATAAATGATCTGTAACTATATTTTGCTCATTTCTTATCTTTGATTGTGAGATTGAATTCTTGAAGCAACAAAATCCATCATAGTAATCTTAGTTTTGCATCGTATTTAGTCATCAAATATCTAATAGGAGCATAGTCAGAATAAACAATAGTTGATAAACCAATTAAATATTATCAAAATTTGTCTAATACAAGTATTATAACAAATAGTTCTTTTTGTGGTAGTATAATTTATTTGTGCACTGTTTAATATTCTACTTGCTTAATTAATTACATACGGCTTACCTTTCTTTATCTGTCCTAATACTGCGCCAACTGCATAATCACTAGCATCACATATTAGCTCAAAGGGCAAAGACCAATCATAGGATTGCATGATATGAGCGGAAGTTAAAAGACTGATAATCTTTTCAGAAGATTTTTGACATTCTTATGTCCATTCAAGTGTTGCATCTTTTAATATGAGGTTACACAATGATCTGGATATGGTACCAAAATTTTTAATAAACCTCATATAATATCTTGCATGTCCTAAGAAAAAACAAATTCTCCTGACTGTTTTTGGTGGTGGTAATTTAGAGATTACCACTATTTTTACCTTATCAACCTCAAAACCTTTAGTAGACATAATGTGACCCAAAAAAATTCCTGAATTAGTCATGAAATGGTATTTTTCCCAGTTCAACACAAGTTTTTTCTTCATATATTTTCAAAATATTTTCCAAATTATTCAGGTAATGATCAAATGATTTCCCAAAAACAGTTATATCATCCATAAATACTTCTAAAGACATTTCCTAAATATAAATGTTCCAAAATGACATGTGAATGTGCTATTTTTCTGGTCTTATAAAGTAATGAGAATTTGATAATAACTTGAGTAAACATGAAGAAAGCAATAGTAGGGATGTCATGCTACTCTATCTAAAATTTGGTCAAGAAATGGTAAAGGAAAATGATATTTTCTAGTGGCGTTATTTAATTTTCAATAATCAATGCACGTATGCTAATTAAATGAGATTAGGGTTGGAATTGATTCTCGTTTATCATTCTTTATGACAGATATTCTAAAATTTTTAGGCACAACTTGTGTAGGACTTACCCACGTATTATCAGAAATAGAGTAGATAATTCATACATCAAGAAGTTTAAGGACTTCTGTTTTTACCACTTCTTTCATATGAGAATTTAATCTTCTTTGGGGTTAACGATATGTCCTAACATTATCTTCTAAACGATATTTCCTAATATTATCTTCTATGTGTGCAGATCAAATGATTAATACCTTTTATGTCTTTTAAAGTCCATCCAATTGCCAGTTTATGTTCTCTCAACACACTTAACAACTTACCTTCTTAATTACTTATGAGGAAAGAAGAAATTACTAAGGGTGAGTTTGTTCATCTCCAAAAATGCATACTTCAATCCTTATAATAAAGTCTTTAATTCCAATTTGAGTGCTTCATCATTTTTTTCTTCTTCCAGTGTTCTTAGTTCCTCCAAATACTGTTTCTCTCTATCGTCTTCCAGTACCCGTGTAGTATCAAATAAAAAATCATTAAGAATATCCGAATCTATTTTCATACTTAATTCAAGAAATTTAGAGGTACAAATTTCCCTGGGATCAGATAAACTCCCCTGAATATGTTCCTTCAAAATTAGTTCAATTGGTTCCATACTTTCATTTTCATTGTCCTCATAGTATGGTTATTTGCACATGTTAAAAATATAGAGCTCCAAAATCATATTACCAAAGGATAAATTCATGATTTCATTCCTGTAATTAATTAAAGCATTAGATCTTGCTAAGAATACCAAGTATTATAAGAATTGGCTTATAACTGTGTACTATAAGTAGTGTTTCCAAGACGATAAAATCCACATGATATATGAATTTATCAACTTATAATAACATGTCTTCCATAATTCCTTTCGGTACCTTGACTGATCTATCGACAAGTAAAAGAGTTGTTGAGATTGATTTTAACTCACCTATATTAAGTTATTGGTAAACCAAAAATGGAAGCAAATTGACACTTACTCTAAGATCAAGCAAAACATGTTCAATTTTTTGGTTTCCAATAATATATGAAATAGTTGAACAACCAGGGTCTTTATATCTTAAATGCATTATTGGTTGAGCGAATGAGACTTACCTGTTCAGCTTGAAAAGCTTTCTTTCTTACCTGATGTTTCTTTTTAACGGTGCACAAGTCTTTCAGAAATTCGACATAAGATGGTATTCGTTGGATGAAAACTAATAAAGAAATATTGATCTTCACATGTTTGAATATTTCATATATCTCTGAGGAATGATTCAATTTCTTTATTTTTAATGCTTGAGGAAATTGAAGTGTATGAGAATAATTATTATCATTAACGATAGGTCATGGTTAATCAACCTTTTCTTTACCTTCTGAATCTGATTTATTCCAACTTCATGAGGTTCAGGAATAGGTCCGTGGATGACCTTACCACTGCGAAGAGTAATAATATATTTGACTTGGTCTATGTGCTGACTACCAAAAATACTATTGTGAAGGTTTTGATGACTCTTAAGGTTTGTGTCACACCCGTCCCCTTAGGTAGGGTAGAGGTGAAACAGAGACTTGAAACAGACAAAGTTTCCCATGTAAAATGGACTAATCCTCCAAATACAAAAGACAAATCTAAACTGAATAATGTCATCAAATAAATAGGATCTCCATGATCTAACTGAAAATAATATCCATGAAGAAAAGTAAATGTTCTCATTATCAAATAAAGGTTCAATGCCTTTAACCAAAAAACAAATTCTCTCAAGAATGACATATCTAGAACTATAATTTCAAAACATAATAAAGACACTCTATTATTAGCACAACTTTTTTCTACTGGCAGGAAATGATGATGAAATAGTAGATGAAAAATGAATGATCTACTAATCTGTTAAACCTGAAAAGTTAAAGAAATGGGTAAGCTCACGTTTAGTGCAATGGATCACACAAGTAACAAGGTGGATCGAATAAGTCTTTCATAATATAAATAAATACATAAGTTGTAAATCGATATATCAAACATTTACTTGAAATCATAAATCTCATGTCTCATAAATCTCATTCTACTCAAGAATACTCTGTAATAATAAAGTTGTTTATTCATCTATATGCACACACTCATGATAATACGGCAAATCTGGCAACGTGAGGCATCCCCAACGGTAATAACTGTCATCTAGAGTAAAAACTGGCAACATGAGATCTCGTTTTACGGCAAATAATCTGGCACATATAAGTACACGGGGTGAATCTTAGCATAAAAATCATTTCTAAAACATATGCTCATATATCTCAAATCATGCAAGTTTCTCATATATCACAAACACATGATTTCAACATAATCAATATTCGATCTATACTTTTATAGCAAAATATAAACTTTATAAAAACTAAATCATTTAGTGCATTACCTTGAAAATCCATTTAAGAAAATATACATAATATATACTTTGGAAAACATCAATGTTACAAGCTTATCCACGCACCTGGCGAGCTGACTACGGAGAAAGAAATTATGCAGCAGGCCCGTCACTGCTTACAGTATCATAATCACCTAAATAGATAAAAGAATTTACTATAAGAAACATAATCCTAACTAGAATAGACGATAGAATATGTAAGAAATGTGACTCAATCGCTCTGGCAATCCTAACGAAATTTCGGCAAAATTACGTCTATAAAGCGGACTTCCATTATACACTCCATAATCATCAACTTTCATTCAAATTCTATTCCTAACATACACATCCAAAATTTAATTCAGCATTACTAACCCAAATCTCGGGCTCACAATAATTTACCGCACATAATCTTACTCGATCATATTTTTCGATAAAGTCCATCATTCACTTCTAACTACAGGGTAATCATTTATATGGTCTTAGCATGTAAAATAATCATATTTTAAAATTATTTTATACATTGTAACACATAACATGCATAAACCGAATACAACGACAAATTATACGAAAATCAAGATTATGAGGTCTGTTACTACTCAGAATGGTAAGGAAATCACGGTGGAAGACTAGGGAAGTCGGCATGAACAAACTGTCTGGCGCGTGTGGGCCATGATTTGCTCATCCAGGGCTTGCATGTGTTGGTTTCTATTAAGGTCCCAATATCAATAATAAACATGAAAACATGTGTGAATAACAACGACGAAGTTGCAGAATACTCACATCGATCGGTTGAGCGACGCTTTGACGAACAAAATTATTTTCTGCTCCAAGGACTGCTCACGGCAGTGGCAGTTTGCTTCTCCAAGATTTTCAGTTTTGATCTAAGAATTTGAGCTCCAAGCATCATCAAACGATTCCCGACTCGTGGGTGGGTTTCCCTATCACCTTCGTATAACTCTTTGGGTGCTAGCTCAAGCCAATTTTGCCACAAAATTGCTCCTTTATCTCATTTCCATTCACGGCAAAACAGTGCAGTGAAGAGAAGAAGAAATGCCCACTTTGGGCGTTTTTGGAGAGAAGAAAGAGAAGAGAGAGTGTGGTTGAAGTGTCTTTGCATTTTGGCTTCAAGTGTATCTTATACACTTTTGTGAATTTCAAATGAATTTCACTTGAATTTGGCTTTCAAAAAGTCAAATAATAAAAGTCCATCAACCTCCATCAACTCACATCAACTTCCATCATGCTCCACCCATCTATATAAATACATATACTGGTTTATATCTAGATATTGTCTCATTATTTCTATATACTCATGATTATCTTTACTTTTATATATATTATATATATATAATATATATATATATATATATATATATATAATATATATATATATATATATATATATATATACATACTTGAAGCTGTTTGTTCATATCTACACGAATATACTAATACACTTACTTATTTCTTCTACGTTCCTCTTATATGTATACATGGTTCATACTTATAATTATATACACTTTGTTATATAACTGAATTCGAGCAACACTAAATTTCTTAAGTATTCAAAGCATGGGTTACTTACCTGGCTAAGCGAACGCCCGCGATCCGGGTCCGATCTATCAAAACAAATCACAACATATGTCAAAACCGCTATTTGCGGAACTTTCAACTCATCTATACTAAACTACTGACTTTCTCGGAATACTCAAATCCTCACAAACTCTACGGTTTAAGCTTCATTATTCTGATATGCCTTACTATATCATTTTGAACTAACTATACAGCTCATATTCTCATATTACGCGTTTGTAATAAAATTCACGAAAAAGTTTCCGTAAACGCTACGGAAGGGTCTCGAACCCTCTGAACTAATCCAGAATTACTTAATTACCCTCGCAACATCATATTCATATCCTAAATGTGGCTACGGTCATCTAAGCTCAATCGCTCGAGAAACTGTATTTTATCGCAAACTCGCTAATTCTACTGGATCGATCTAATCTATTTCGTTTCTCCCCGGATTCTACCATATTTATCATTTTAACATATTAAAACATATCCAACTCATATCAAGGTAATTCGATAAACTACGGAATTACCGTAAACATCCGAATATAAATCGATACACTTGAAATATCAAATTTTGAACGGAAAGTCATACCGAGATTCCGAGGCCATATTCGGACTCCCAACGGCCAAACGAACGCGCTGGTGCAGTCGGAATTTCGATCGGAGCTACTGTTAAACATGGGTTTACTATTCATAGACGATTTTCTCCTCGTTTTGTGTGATTCCGACCGCTGTTCGGTGAAACCGACTCCGCATACTCGTAGTACTCTTCGAGGGCTTCGATTTGGTAGGTGGCTCGAGTCATGAATCGAAGCGACGAGCCGGGATCGGCTAATCCATCTCACGCTCTTCTCTCTCTCTCGCCGCCGCTGCTACCGGCGTCCACAGGGTCGCCGCCGGCCACCAAAGCGTGCGCCGGAGGCAGACGGTCCCACTAGCACCGGTGCACCGGCCTGAGGTGGCCGAAGCTGGTGCCGGCGTCGGGTTCTCTTCCATGGGCGTGAAAGGGGGGCTGGTGAAGGGAATTTGGGTAGTTTGCCAATTTTGCCATTTCTTAAAACTTCAAGGCTTTATATACAAGGCTGGAAAATATTATATAAGCCCTCACGAAAATTACAAATCAGCCCATATTCTGGAACCTTCTGGAATATCGCAAATTAGGAGCCCTTCTGATGCGATTCTTGAAAAGTGCTCAACACCAAAGTTGTTCGTCTCGAAAAAATGAGTCCGTTGGTCCAAAAATCAGCTCGATCGGAGTTCATTTACTCTATTCATGACCAAAACCGTAAACTTTACGCGTTTTACGAAAATCGCGTAACTGACTTTTGATCCTCTTCGTTTTCCCAAGCGACGAAAATTCATAATCTGATATTCCAACCCATAAGACATCACTTAAACTATTATTCTTCATCATCATCAAGCTCAGGGACTAAAACAGTCGTCCGGGAATTTTCTAGAATGGTCACGAAAATCTGGGATGTTACAGCCAAAAACTTGATACACTAACAAAGTTGTTCTTTACTCCCAAGTATACAAATTTCGAAGTAATAAAATAACCCGGTAAGTCTGTGGTCGATCCACATGTAATAGATTTAATAAGATAAAATAATAATTAGAGTAAAAATAAAAAATAGTGAATTGATTGAAGTGATTGAAAATTTTAAATTAGACTGCAACAATAAAATAAAATATTAGGGCTAGGGATGGCAATTTTACCCACAAACCCGCAAAAACCCGCCCGCAATGGGTAGGATTTGGTAAATATATTAGTGGGTGCGGTGCGGGTTTGGTAATTTAAAGCAAAACCCGCTGCGGGTGCGGTGCGGGTTTGGTTTTAAGAAAAAAATACGGGTATCTACATACCCGCAATATTATTTTTTATTAATTAATATTTTTAGGAAAATATAAAAAAACCTTCATACAAAAACAACTAACAAAACCTAAACCTAAAACATTAATCCACTGTTCCACACTCCCACTCAGTCGCAACCCGCAACCTGCCCAACTGGAGATTTTTTGCATGACTATTATTGTTTTTTTTAATCACACTTGTTAATAAAATTATAATACAAAAATTTTGATTAAGTTCACATGATCAGAAACGGGAGAAGCAAAATAAGCTAGTGTTTACTGCAACTTCAGTAGCTTTCCTTCTTCTTCATTACACTTACACCACTTGAGCCTTGTAAGCATCACTTTCATTACACTTAGCATAAAAATATGACCAAAGGTTGGTGATTACTTTTTAGCTTATTGTCGATTGAGTTGGAAAACTTAGATCATTATAATTATGAAAAGAATAACTCGTTTTAATTATGTTTATATGAAAAAATAAACATATGGTACCGAGTCTTTCATATATTATATTATCTATGTACTGTATATACATACATTGCATGTTGTATATGTCAAATGAAAAATAAATGTGAAAACTATAGCTAGCAATTAAAAATAAATTATTTAATTAAAAAAATATATTATTAAGAACATAAAATAATTCAATATTTTAAAAACCCGCAAAAAATCAGTTGGGTACCATTGCGGGTTTGGTAATTTATTTTTATATGCGGTGCGGGTTTGGTAATGAAAATTAAAACCGCAACAGGTATGGTGCGGGTTTGGTAATTCATTTACATATGCGGTGCGGGTTTGGTAATGGCAAACCCGCACCATACCCTACCCACTGCCATCCCTAATTAGGGCTATGAAATCCACTTTTAATATTTCAAATTTAGAAATCTTATTTTTTATAATATATAAATTATCATTATTACCGAGTTAATTTATTTTAGGAATTAATTATGCCAAAATAAATAAAACCAACTATAAAGGATGTGATAATATTTGTCTATAATAAGTACAGTTAGGTACTCAATTATGAAAAATAAATAAAACCAGCCATATAGACGGTAACAAAATTTATCAATAATTTATCCATATTTAAATTAAATACTAATCATTAGATTATAATTTATATAATATATATTAAGATTAATTTATATTTTCATATTAAAAATTTCACCATTAACTCAGTATGATGAAATTAGCTACTCATGATTTGAATAAAAATACACATAATTTTATTATTGAAAGAAAAAGAATTACAAGAAATCTTAAAAAAAAAAAAAAAAAAAAAAAAAAACCACACACACACACACAAAAAGACATTCTCTCCTAAATTATACAAGAGAACGTTGAAAGAAAGCATGAAATGTTAAGAGCTGAGCTTCCTCTATTTGCAATTGAAGACAGCTGCATGTGGAGGGTCCATCCACCGAAAGGTGGATGGAAACTCTCCACCATATTTTTTTTTTTAATAATTACATGTAACATATTTTAGATTTTTTTATCAATTTCGATATTAAAAAACTAATAACTAGAAAATCTTATAAACAATAAAATTGTAGATATTTGAGTCTTCTTTCATCTGTAACAGGAATAGTCTTAATCCGATATTGGAGTAAAAGGTTATGGCCAAAATAAGAAAATTACGTAAAGTTGCAATTTCTGAAATTGTACACTGTTAGACCGCGCTTTTAAATTTTTAGCCTCCAAAATCCCAAGTCACGTCTATTTTTCTAGTTATGTATCCAAAGTAATATTTTACTTAAATAAGAAATAAAAATCATAGTAAAAATATATAAAACATAAATTTAATTATTATTTTACAAATATGCTAATTAAGGGGATTAATGAAATTATAAGTGTAAAATCTTTAGTTTCTCTTTTTATTAAGTGTACACTTTTTATGTTCATCACACCCTCCAATCAGCTTATTAATAATTCATAGTAATTTAAATAAAAATTTAAAAAAGTTAAATTCTTATGTAAGTTAGTAATTGTTTCATTTCTTTCTAAATTATCAAATAAGTAAATTTTCATGTACTTTTTACCATTCTTTCATACACACATGAAATAAAGTATCAATCAATCAATCATTATCCAATAATATTCACAGGTCTTGTTGAAAAGAAAGTAATATTTTTATCCTAAAATTATATTAGAGTTCACACCCTTTTGACAATGTGAGTTTATTTATGAATACAAAAATAGTTTTTTTAAACAATTGCATATAACACACTTTGGATTCAGTCTTGAAAAACTCCCAACTATAAAATCTTATAATAATAAGATTGTAGATATTTGAGTCTTCTTTTATCTTGAACTGGAATCGCCTTAATCCGATATCGGAGTAAAAAGTTATGGCCAAAATACAAGAATTTCGTATAGTTGGAATTTCGGAAATTTTACATTGTTAGAACGCCCCCTTTTAAGTTTTTGGCCTCCAAAATCCAAATGTCACTTCTATTTTTTCTAATTATGCATCCAAAATAATATTTTATCTACATAAGAAATAGAAATCACAATAAACATATATAAAATATGAATTTAATTATTATCTTATAAATGTGATAAATTGCGCGGATTAATGAATTTTAAGTGTAAAATGATTAATTTATCTTTTTGTTAAGTATACACTTTTTAATGTTCATCAATATCCGACTTATAGTCACTATATTACTTGAGCAATACGTGCGCTTGAGTGTGGTATAAAATTACGACCATATATATAATTATATTATATGATTTCATTACGGATAAGAAGTGATAACCAATATTGCTTATATACATATTCGCGACGGATCATCATTGACTATGTCCAAAAGTGAATGACAACAAGACCCATAGGCTCATAAAACCAAACTCGAAGACAGTGAGAAGAAGAAGGACTATAGGCTAATAGAATCAGATTCAAAACCTAATAATTATATACTTATGCTATTACGTGGAACCGAATGCCAAGACATATAATATAGAATAATATCTTAATCAAGTAAATTAACACTTGTTATGTTAGTTTCTTTTCCTTATAATCCTCTTAATTAGGGGTGTCAAAACGAATCAACGAATCGAATTCGTATCGAATCCTAAACGAATCGAATTAAAATGTGATGGATTCGTATTCGATTGGTTTATTAAACGAATCCTAATATTAGGATTCGTATTCGATTCGTTTAATAATGAATCGAATGCGAATATTCGTTTCTTCGTTTAGTCAATGATATTATTCAATAAAATAGTCTACCACACTTGATTTACATTAATTTTTCATAAATATATACATATGAAATATGTAATTAATATATTTACTAAAAATATCTCACCAAATATTGAAAATATTACTTTTTCTATGATAATTAGCTATAATTTCTCGAATCTTAATTGAAAATTAACAAGAACTAGTAAATAAAAATAATAAAACGAATTCTAAACGAATAAACGAATCAATGAGCTTAAATTCGTATTCGATTCGTTTAATAAATGAATCGAATCGAATTTAACCATTTATTAAACGAATACATTTTTTCAAACCCGTATTCGCTTTAAAACGAATCGAATCGAACGAATAAACGAATTCTGACCCAAATTGCCACCCCTACCCTTAATATGGAAACTTAACCAAAATATAGGTGAAAATTCAAGAGGCAACGGATGATGTTTACGAAAATGATTTGGAGCATTTTTTTCAATTTAGAACTTTTGCTTTAATATGCCTGAGAAACTTGCTTATGCTGGTTTATTTATTTATTTATTTATTATTATTTTTTTTCATATTATTTGACATACATAAAATCTAAGGGTAGGGAAAAAAACTGAAATTGAAAAAAAATCTAAGAAATTAAACCAATAATTTTTATTTCAAAAGTAATTATTTGATTTTTTAACTAAAAAACTGAACCTAATGAATTAATTCAATTTTTAATTAAAACCCGAACCAAATTGAATTAACTGAAAATTTGGATTTTATTATTTTTTTCAAGTCTAAACATATTTGTTGCATTATTAATTTTTTTTTGATGTTCAGTGATGATTAATTTCAATAATTTTTTTTTTGGTTTTGTTTTTGTTTTTGTTTTTATTTTCATACATTTTAAATTATTAAATTGATAAATGTGTATCATAAAATATTTATATTTGTATAGTTGTGATGATTATAAGAGTTATGATGTATAAAATTTGAATAAATGGTATGTTAAATGCATATTATTAATTTTTCAATTTTCATTGTTATTGTTAAAAAAATCTGAAAAATTGAATTTAACCGAACCGAATCGACAATTAAAAATAATTATAATTTTTTAAAAGAAAAAAGGAACGGTTATTTTTAAAAAAATGAATAATTGTAATTATATTTTTTTTATATAATTATATCGAATCGAACCAAAACGTACCTATCCCTTCAAAATCTATTAAAAATTAATATTAATTAAATATTAAAGATGTTTACTGCAATTTTGGATAACATTTGAAAACAGAGTCAACAAATTTTTATAATTTTTTTCCCTAAAAGGAAATTCCTAGTGTTGGTCCTTTTTCAATCTTTAAAAATTACATAATCAGCTTTTACTTTGCCAATAGAATGAATGGTGGGTGAATGAGAGAAATTTCTCTTCACTGCAATCTTGTCGATTTGTCTCTTTTTTCATTATCCTAAAACAACGGGTATATATCAAATTACCGACAAAAATTACCAACATCAAATTTTCTATCCATAAGTACGTTTGACGGTTGATTTTGGTCTCACGACAATATGAGAATATTACTCCCGAGACAATCCTCCCTCAATAGTGAATTTGTTCGGTTATGGGGGAATCAAAAGCAAATTTAGCAAAAAACAGATAAATGCACCAATCGACAAAAATATTTTAACGTGGTTCGGCGGACTATATCCAACCTACGTACACTGACACAAATTAAATGATATTTTTATTACTGAGATATGCTTCTCTGATATCTCTTTTGTGTTTACAAGTCTGATGATAATGATTCTAATGCCCTTTCTCGTATGCTTCCCCCTCTATTTATAATAGTGAAGAAATCAGATTTCTCTTTCTATAAGAATTCCTAATTTGAAAACTACATTTACTTCTTTTATCCTATTAGGATACTGACTTATCAGTTTTCCCCATGAAACTAGGATAATCTATCATCTTATCCGTAAAAATAGGGTGTTATCTTGTGGAGTACGTCTCGCCATATGCTCGGTCTTCACGAGATCGGCCATAATGGCCCGTTGAACTGAGTGCTGCTGTCGATCTGATGATTGCCCGGTCATCTGAACTCAAGTGCTCGGTTACCGATCATAAAGTACTCGGTAACTTACTGTTTGGCTCTTAGTGGTCGGGTTGGCATTAATGATCTCGACCAAGAAAGGAATTACCTTTTTACCCCTGTCGTACTTTTTAAATATCATAGGACCTGAAAATACCGCCAACATCTGTCCCTAGTTCTCGGTTCCAACAAGTATACAAGGTGGTGCCAGGAACTATATAAAAAGAAATAGTCCTCCTAACAGAGTGATGGCTGACCCTTGTGAAGAGAAGCTTATTGGCGCGCTACTATAATGTCCTCGGTTAAATCAATATACTCGGTCTGATTCCTTTCTCCTGCAAAAAAAAAAAAAAATCCTTTCACCGCCGCTTTGGAGACTCTTTCTCGAGACTCGCAACCGTCACATCCGTTTAAATGACCATCAAATCATCTCTAGGGTTTACTCCGAGCTTGAAACTTGTCAAACATCCACCGGTTTCCCGCCAAGAAGTAGACAACATCGACCGTTCACTGTTGACACCAAAATACATCTAATCTCAACCGTTCTTTCAACTCTGATATCTCTTTCATGATCTGACGGTCACAAATGCTTCGACGTGACCATATGAAGACGAGTCGACCACCTTGCATCTGTTTGCTAAAATTTTATCAATCTTTAAGAACTCTCTTCTCTCCAACTGTGCGACGTTCGATTCAGTGCCACCGAAGCTTTTCAACCCATTTCTCCTCAGTCTTTAGAAGAAGGATCAAGTAAGTCTCTTGAGCAACCTCCTCGTTTGCTGTTTGCTTTCTCTCTCTCTTTTTTGTGTGTTGTGTGTTTGTTCGTGCTTTTGCTTGATGCTGTTTAGGGAGAGATTTATGGTTTAATGGATGTTGTAACCCATAGGCTTAGTTTTCCCGTAGTCTAAGGAGATTTGTAGAATCCCCAGCCGTTGTTTAGTATTTGGCTGTAGACTGACCTCCCCTCTTTCTTATTTCCCGAATGTCAGGATGTCCGTCAACGAATCTTCCTCGGCAATCCCTGCTGAATCTTCGACTGCTCCTGCCGTAGAGCTCTCCTCGGGCTCGGGGGCACCAAGTATAGAGGACCTTGATACTACCCCTACCCCTTCTGAAGTCGAAGAAGATACTTACCATCTCAGGATTCCACGAAAGGACCCAGAGCCCGGTGAATTCAACTACTCGGCTTTATATATGGATCGACCTTCCAAGATAACTGAAGATGACCTATAGCTGCTTCGGCAGCGATACAATATTCCGATAGATATTGCCCTTGAAGTATTTGGACCACTGGATCGTGCTAGTCGCCCCGATAAGGGCTCGGTGGCTTTGCTCCCAGCTTTCTTTGAATACGGACTACGACTGCCATTTCAACGTTATTTCGCCTGGATGTTGGCCGAGATGGAGATTGCCCCTTGTCAATTAAGCTTGAACAGTTGAAGGATCCTGGCCGGGCTGCGTGTGATTTGGCATCGGGCGAAACTCGGCGAACCTTCTCTTGAATAGGTGAAAAGGTTGTATCGATTGAAGGCCAACCCAAGGACGCACCATGGTTGGTACTACCTTTCTGCTTATGCTGACTCTTCAAATGTTGTCGGCAAACTCCCCGACTCCAATAAAAACTTCAAAGATTTATGGTTCTGGGCAACATCAGATTGGGGGCGGGTCCTGAGATCCCATGAAGAGGAGATTTCAGTCCCAGATATCTTCAGAGCGGGAGGTTAGGAATCTAACCCTTAGTTTTCCTGCTCTTGTTTTCATGATAGGATTCTAACTTTTTTGACTCTTCCCATCTTGTTGGAAGGACGCTCCCAAGTTCTCCTATCAGGTCCGAGCGCGGGTACGCTGGGCTCGGTGATATGTCGATCATTGGAAGAAGTTGGTTAATGATGCGGCCTTTGTCGGGTCGTGGCTCATTCGGATTATTCCTCCGAAGTCTTTGGGCGGATAGGTAGGCCTTACTAACCTTTTAACATATCCTCTTGTTTGTTTGGTCTGATGATGACTTGAAATTGCTTGGGTTCCGGACTGACCATCATTTTTACCTTTGCTTTTTGCATGAAGGTCGAATAGGCCGAAATATCTCGAGCAATTGGCCGGTGCAGCAAAGAAAATCGGCCACGATGGGGCCGGGTCCTTTCGGAAACAGCCGGCAACTGCCGAAGCCACAAAGGTGTCTGAAGAGCCAGCCTCGCTGGCTGTCCAAAGCTTGTCTCCGCCTTCCTGAGCATCGCTAACAGTCACCGTCCGGCCTTCCAGCCCCACAAGACCTACTAAAAAGAGGAGACGTCTGATTGGGGAAGAGGAAACCGAGCTGGTTCGGGAGATAGAAGAGGAACAGACTCTAAGTAAAAAACAGCCAGCTCGGAAAGACAGGAAAACGTCGGAGGGCACCTCCAAAAAACGGAAAGGCACCTTGATTCTCGACGTAGAAGATCTTGGTCCGGATATCAGGGAGGCTACTTCTCACCTGGTGCCGACCTTCAATGAACTGGCCGAGACGGTCTCTTCATAGAAGATTTCGAGATACGAAGATCTTTCTCCGAGGACGTGGTTACCGAGTTGTGCTCCCAGATGGCAAAGGTAACAGTCTTTTTTATTCCCGTTCTGTATTTTTACTTAGTTTGATTTCTGAATTTCTACTTCCTTCTTGGCAGGCGACTTATCTGGCGGCCAAGAAAAAAGATCTTCTTCAGCCCAAAGCCAAGCTGGCTAATACCGAAGAGACGGTTAAAAATCACGAATTGGCCGCGGTCGAGGCCCTTAAAACGAATAAAGTTCTTAGAGTCGCTGCCTCTCTAGAGAGGAAAAATGCTGAGGCCGCCAAGAAGGAATTGGTGGCCGCCTAGGTTGACAACCGGATCTTGAAGGTGGAAGTGTGCAGCGTCGAATCCAAATTGAGGGTAAATGATGAAGAGATGGCACAGATCCGAGAGGAGTTCAATAGAAAGGAAGCTGAGTTGGAGGCCGATAGAGATGCAATCCGTCTCGAGGGGGTCGGGGATTGTGCTAAGATTATCCCGATGGTACTGCCCGACCTGGATATGGGGCCCATCCATGCGGCCATTCATTTCTGTAAAGGGGAAATATCATAGGAGGAGTTTAAGAAATGGCTACCCCATTCTCCCGAGGAAGTAATGGATCTCGACCCAATCTCGATTGCCCTGGTCCTCCCAGCTCCTAACGAAGACCGACCTGAGGTTCCTGCTCCTGAAGAGACTCGACCTGAGGCTTCTGCTCCAGTCCCCGAAGCCATAGTTGTCGGGGCCTCCCATAACGTTGATGTGGAAGCCACAGTCCTTCCTTCTGAGGCCGAGCCAAGACATCTACCATCCGAGCTTGTTGAGAATGAAGCAATTGCCCCTGTGCGGGCCGATTTATAGGGGGTAACCCGATTGGGGCCCTGTGTAATTCTTATCGGGCTGTAACAAATTTTTTACAATTATATTTATGTAAATATTTTATGTGTCTATATTACTCTCTTTTTTAATATTTCATAATTTGCTCTGATTTCTATTCTACAAACGATCACTCGAGGCCCGGCCATGAGGGGACAACCCGAGCATGAAATTAGATCATGCGGTGGGACATATCCCGTCTCCGAGTTGGGATAAATACTTGGCTCTGGGGGAATGTTACGTCCCCAGTACAAAGAGAAAGACTCGGTGGGATGTAGCCCGACCCTGAGCTGCGAGAAACACTTGGTTCTAGGGGAATGTTACGTCCCCAGTCCAAACAGACAGACTCGGTGGGATGTAACTCGACCCCGAGCTGAGAGAAATACTTGGCTCTAAGGGAATGTTATGTCCCTAGTCCAAAGAGACAAACTCGGTGGGATGTAACCCGACCCCGAGCTGAGAGAAAATACTCATGGCCTCCTCGGCGGAATGAAATCCAGCCCCGAGCCAAATAATTAAATGGCCTCGGTGGAACGAGATCCAGCCCTGAGTCAAATAATCAAATGGCCTCGGCGGAACGAAATCTATCCCCAAGTCAAATAATCAAGTGGCCTCGGCGGAACGAAATCTAGCCCCGAGCAAAATAATCATTGGGGCTTGTTCAGAAGGGAAGTGAATCAACCTTTTGAGGCCCTACCGAATCTGGCACGGGTGTCCCCTTGCCAGACCAGCAGAAAACTAAAACAACACTTTGAAAAATAAAATTTTAAAATGTAGGGGTGACTTAACACTTATCCCAAAGTAAAACATTAAAGTGTAAATAACAGCACGGATTCCTTAAAACAACATCCTATCCGAGGTTTCCAAAACACAATTCTGAATCTTTCAATTCAGAGTCCCGGCGAACCAGGATTTGGATCAAAGAGCGTTTAGAATGGTAAGAGAACATCCTCTATACTTCAGGTCACCATGAAGCCTGTGTACTGTTTGAGGGCTCTTCCTTACAACATTGAAGCAAGCATACGCTACGAGGGCACAATCCCTCCTCGTGCTATACTTCTCTCAGATCTGAATGATCAAAGAAGTAGGGATCAAAGAGTGTCTGAAACATTAAGGGTATGTTCTTCCTTATGTTCGGTAACACTGGAGAAAGCAAACGCCACAGGGGTATCATCTCTCCTCGTGATATGCTTCTCACGGATCCAAATGATCAAATAGGTAAGGATCAAAGAGTTTCCGAAATATTAAGTGCATATTCCTACTTATACTCAGTAACACTGGAGCAAGCAAACGCCACGGGGGTGTCATCCCTCCCCGTGCTATGCTTCTCACGGATCCAAATGATCAAATAGGTTAGGATCAAAGAGTGTCTGAAACATTAAGGGTATGTTCCTCCTTATGTTCGGTAACACTTGAGCAAGCAAACGCCACGGGGATATCATCCTTCCACGTGCTATGCTTCTCACTGATCCATTCGGAAGGCAAAATATGCGGGAACAACATTCCTGCTATAGAATTTACCAATCTGGCCTGGCCGGCTATCTCGCGTTGGCACTCCCTCCCCGCGATTATTATCTCGAGTTATCCCCCTTAAGCGTAAGCCATATGGTACCTTGATGCCACCACGAAGGGCTCATGTGCTTCCTCATGCATTCATCCCTTAACGTAGTCTTGATCGTTAAAAATTAAATGATTCAGGTCGGAGAACTTCTGCCCGGGGTGTTGATGATAGCATCTGTGATTGACGGGCTACGGGTTTGGTGCCTTGACTTTAGGTCATCCCTCCATATCGAGTATATCCCCAGAATTTTTGAATACGGGTTTCAAATCTATTTAAAAAAGTCGGGTGAAAATTTTCTTTATTAGAAAGAGAAAGTTTTATTCATATTTGGGGAGCTACTGCCATTCTTACAACTCTCACAGGGACATTTAGTGAGAGGCTTTACATTGAGCTCCTAACCCTTGTCGGGTTGCTGCAAAAAAGGAATATGCTATTGAAAGTACTTCCTCAACACTCGGTATTCCAAGGTTTCCTTAACCGTGTGCCGTCCAACTGTTCTAAAATATAGGCCCCTAGCTTTACCACCTCTACAATTTTGTAGGGCCCTTCCCACTTAGCTCATAACGAGCCTTCCTCCGGCCTTTCAGGTGTTTAGGGTGACCTTTCTCAGTACCAAGTCACCGGGGAGAAAGGCACGGGTCCGAACATTTTTGTTGTATAAGCGGGCCATTCTTTGTTGATAGATAGCTGTCTTCATACCCGACTTCTCCATCTGTTCTTTGATCAGGTCGAGGTGATTTCTGATAAGTTCTTCATTCCGTTCGTCGTCAAAATGACGGACCCTTTGGGAAGTCATTCCAATCTTTGCTGGAATAACTGCTTCGCATCCGTATGATAAGGAAAATAGAGTTTCCCCTGTGAATCTTTATACGTCGTCCGGTGCGCCCACAATACTTCTAGTAATTCATCGACCCATACGCTCTTGCAGAATCTGAGCCCATCTTTAAGATTTGCCTTAATGGTTTTTGTTTTTCGCCTCAACCTGCCCGTTTGACTTGTGATAGGCTGGTGAGGTGAATCTTAAGGCGATCTGAAGGTCTTCACAGAGCTTTCTGAAGCCTTTGCTATCGAACTATTTTCCGTTATCGGTGATGACGGCCCGAGTGATTCCGAACCCACAGATAATATTTTTCTTTAAAAACTCCGTAGCCTTCTTCTCTATGATGGTGGATAGGGGTTCGGCTTCCACCCATTTGGTGAAATAATCTATAACCACAATGGCGTATTTCGCCTATCCTCGCCCCCCTCGACATCGGTCCGATGATATCTAGTCCCCATTGAGCGAACGGCCAGGGACTGGACATGGTAGTTAACTGTTCTGCTGGCTGGTGGTGAATATTGGCATTCTTCTGGCATCCTTCACATTTCTGGGCCACTCTCTTACCGTCCTGATGCATAGTTGGCTAGTAGAACCCTTGCCTTAAAGCTTTAAAGGCAATCGATTGTCCTCCGGTGTGACTTCCGCAGATGCCTGCATGGATTTCCCTGAGTACATAATCAGCCTTTTCTTCCGCTAAACATCTCAGGAGGGGTACCATGTAGCCCCTTCAGTAAAACACCCATTCGATCAGGGAAAACTTGGTGCTTTTGAATTTTAGCTTTCTGGCTTCCTTCTTGTCCTCGAGCGTTTCTCTTGTTTCCAAATATCTCCTAATTGGCTGCATCCATGAGGTTTCACCTTCCTTATCTAATACTTCTACTTCGAGCTCTCTTGCGCTTTTTTCTCGGGCAGATTAGAGGGACTATTCTGGGATTTTCTGCCTTTATCGAAGATGCAAGCCGCGCCAAGGAGTCCGTTTCATAGTTATTTTCTCGATCAACTTGCTCAAAGTGTACGTTCCCTATTTTTTCCACCAACCTTTTTACCTCGGCCAAGTAGGCTATCATATTCGGCTCTCTGGCTTGAAATTCTCCCTTCAGCTACTGAACAGCCAGGTGAGAGTCACTTCTTACCACTACGTCGTGGACTCCTATCATTGTGCATAACCTTAAACCGGCCAGAATTAACTCATATTCCGCCTCATTGTTTGTGGCCTCGAAGGCGAATCTCAAGGCGAATAGTACTTGTTCACCTTTATCATTTTTCAACACGATCCCGACTCCATTGCCCTGTGAGCTGGTAGACCCGTCTACCGACATCTCCCATTTGTCTTCTCTCACAGTCAAGATCTGGGGTTCCGTGAATTAAGCAACAAAATCTGCCAGAGCCTGCCCTTTTACTGCTACCATTGAGAGCTAAGAAATGTCGTGTTCACTCAATTCCACTGATCATTTCATTAGCTTGCCCGAGACCTCCAGTTTTTACAGAATCTGCCTTAGAGGATAATTGGTGTAAACCCCAACATGATGGGCCTGCAAGTAAGGTCGTAATTTCCGGGCTGCAGTGATTAATAATAAGGCGACCAACTTATGTGCTGGATATCTGGTCTCAGCATCTAACAGAGCTTTGCTGACATAATACGCCGGTCTTTGGACTTTATCGGCCTCTTGTATTAATACCGAACTTACTATATGCTCCAAAACAGCTAAATACAGGTATAGGGTCTCGCTTGGGAGCTGCTTTGCTAGAAGCGGGGGCTGCATTAGGTACTATTTTAACTACAGGAACGCCTCCTCGTATTCCGGCGTCCAGTTGACTTGCTTTTTTACCTTCTTGACGAATTTGAAGAAGGGGTGGCACTTTTTGGTTACACGGGAAATAAATCGATTGAGTGCGGCCATCCTGACTATTAGGCTTTGCACTTTTTTTATTGTCCTGGGAGATTTTAAGTCCAGTACAGCTTGGATTTTCTACGGGTTTGCCTCTATGCCTCAAGAGTTTACCATGTAGCCCAAAAACTTCCCCGAGGCCACCCCGAAAGCACACTTCTCCGGGTTGAGCTTTAGATTATGTTTCCTCAGTAATTCAAAGGTTTTCTTTAGATCGGCCACGTGGAGTCCTGGCTCTTTAGACATTGTTATCATGTCATCAACATATACCAGCATTGATGTGCCAATGAGCGACTTGAAAATTTTGTTGACCAGCCTTTGAAAGGTTGCTCCTGCATTCTTTAGTTCGAAGGGCATCACTTTATAACAGTAAAGCCCCTGGTCGGTGACAAAAGTTATCTTTTCTTCGTCCGCATGATGCATCTTGACCTGGTTATATCCTGAGAAGGCATCCATAAAGCTTAGAAGTCCCTGGCAAGCTATCGCATCCACCAACTAATCTATGTTTGGTAGTGCGAAGCTGTCTTTTGGGCATGCTTTGTTGAGGTCGGTGAAATCCACGCACATCCTCCACTTTCCATTGGATTTCTTTACCAATACCACGTTTGATACCCACTCCGGGTATTTTACTTCTCTGATGATGAACCAGCTTTCAACAATTTTGTCCACCTCGACAGCTACTGCCTTGCACCGTTCCTGATTAAAGGTTCTTCTTTTTTGCTTGACCGGCTTGTGTGACGGGTTTACTGCCAAATGGTGATTGATGAATTTTGGATCAATCCCGGGCATGTCGTCATGCCCCCATGCGAAGATGTCTGGGTACTCCTTTAGACACTTCAGCATGCCTTGTTTTAGGGTTTCGTCTAAGTCTCCCCATATCTTTACGCTTTTTCCAGGTCCGAAAAGTTTTGTTCCCTCTAATTCTTCGACCGTTCCTAGTCGGGGAACTTTATTTGGCCGAGGACCCGGATTCCTACTTGCTTCTTCTCCGTCCTCATTCCCTTGCCTTTTCCTAGTACCTACTTCAATGCATAGGGTTTCTCATGAGATGGTGTTAAAACAGCTCCGGGCTACCTTCTGACTCCCGCAAATGATTTTGATCCCTTCCAGGGTGGGGAATTTCAGTTTTAAGTAATAGCTAGATATTGCGTCCTTTGTCTTCATCATGAAAGGCCGACCAACAATGACTTGGTAACTGCTTATGAAGTCCACCACTGTGAAATTTATCATAATCGTCCGGAGACGAGTCCCGATCGTCATTGCCAATTGTATCCTTCCCAATGGGACGACTGTTGAGCCCCGAAGCCGTATAGGGGAGTCCCATCATCGGTTAAAGTCGCATACTCCACTCCAAGATCATCTAGGGCATCTTTGGAGATTATATCTACTGCACATACAGGATCCACTAGGATTCTATCTACCTCTGAACCGCCAATTGTTGCTTTAATTATTAACGCATCATCATGGGGGAAACTCACCCCTCGGGCATCTTCGTCAGTGAACATTATTGGTACCGACCGACTGCCTTGTATTCTCGAGGACCTTTCTTTTTCTAGCACCTCCGACCCCCGAGCCCGACTATAATTTTTCCTTGACAAGTTGGAATCTCCGGCCAGTGTCTTCCCCCCTGCGATGATATTTACCTGTTGGCACTGCGCCTTTGTCTAGCCGCCATAACTTCATGGTCAATATAATTATTCAAATACCCATTCCGCGCCAGGACTTCCATTTGCTCCCAAAAGTCTTTGAACCCGTTCGTCGTGTGTCCCCTCAAATTATGATGTACGCAATATGATTTTTTATTCCTCTTATCTGGGGGGAATCTCCTGAGGTCAGGCTCTATCAAGAGGCCTTTTCCCTGGATCTCCATGATGATTTGCCCCAGTGGTTTGTTTAGAGGAATGTATGCTTCTTCCCTGACCACATGGTTCACTCGGGACGGGATTCATTTTTCCCGGTCATTCCGAGGCATTGGCTTGAATTCCCTTCGTCTTGGGGGTGGTTTTCCTGTCTGGCCTGCAAGGAGCCTCTGCCCTTGTCGTCCTCTTTGTGATGGCTGTCCCCCTTCGGGAGATTTTCTCCTAATTTTCCAATGAAACGAACTTCCGGGCTATTTCTAGAGCGGTTGCATAATCCGGTGTATCTTGGATCCTCAAGTGAGTCCATAGCTTTCCGACTCTTAAGGCCCATTTTAAACTTTCCAAGGCCTCGAGAGACTCATATCCCTCAACCTCGAGCACCATATTATGGTATCGCTCAATGAAAGTCTTCAGGGGCTCGTCATCTCCCTGCTTCATGAGTCTTAACTCCCCAATTGTCTTTTTAGGGATGCAGGCCCCTTTGAAATGCTGAACAAACAACTTCCTAAGTTGTGCAAAGCTACCGATGCTCCCTGAGGCTAGACTTCTGTACCATAAAATGGTAGATCCACCTAAGGTTAGGGGGAATACTTTACAAACGGCATCCCCTACCACTCCTTGGACCTCCATCAATAGGACAAAACTTTCAATATGGGATTTTGGATCAGTATGACCTTTTTAGGGTATCATGGATAGCATGTTAAATCATCTTGGGAATTTTACCGACCTTATCTCTACTGTGTGGGGAGATTCCTCCTCACTGTCCCGGGCAACCCCTGTATCGGTTTTGAGGTTCACTCCCCGCTTGACCATCTCTTTCCTTAACCAAGATATCATATCGCTATCTGTGCTACCATGCCGCCTCATGCGGCTTTCTTTGTGTCTATTGTCCCGGGTGAGGCGTTCCTCATGACTTGAGATTTCCCGTTCAGTCTCACCATACTTCCTAACTCCCCTTCTGGTGTTGCGGGGGCTGTCATATGAGGAATCTGGTGACTGTCTTCCCTCTTCTTCTTCCCACGTTTCTTCTGTTTGTGAATCTTTTTCTACCACAATGGACCTTATCCCGTAAGGGCCTCTCCTCCTAGGTTCATCGTTTTTACTCATGTCTACAACCATTTTCCTTCCGCTATTTCGCCTCTTCTCCGACTTGTTCCGGCGTCAAGTCCTTCGTTGTTCATCCCTTCCATCTTCTCCATTCGATCCATCATGGATTTTAGAAGGATTTGATTTTCCTCCCTATCTTTCCTCATATTTTATTATATCTTCTCCATCCAATCCGCTGTTGAACTCCCTGACGACCGGTGATTTCCACCTTCTGCCATCGCCTTAATACGTAAGTTGCTTTTTATTGGGCTCTTCACAGATGGCGCCAACTGTTGACGGCTGATTTTGGTCTCGGGCCAATATGGAAATATTACTCCCGAGGCAATCCTGCCTCAATAGTGATTTTGTTCTGTTATGGGGGAACCAAAAGCAAATTTAGCAAAAAAAAGATAAATGCACCAATCGACAAAGAGATTTTAACGTGGTTCAGCGGACTAGATCCAACCTACGTCCACAGACACAAATTAAATGATATTTTTATTACTGAGATATGCTTATCTGATATCTTTTTTGTGTTTACAAGTCTGATGATAATGATTCTGATGCCATTTCTCGTATGCTTTCCCCTCTATTTATAATAGTGAAGAAATCAAATTCCTCTTCCTATAAGGATTCCTAGTTTGAAAACTACATTTACTTCTTTTATCCTATTAGGATACTGACTTATCAGTTTTCCCCATGAAAATAGGATAATCTATCATCTTATCCGTAAAAATAGGGTGTTATCTTTTGCAGTACGTCTCGCCATATGCTCGGTCTTCATGAGATCGGCCATATGATATTTTTATTACTGAGATATGCTTATCTGATATCTTTTTTGTGTTTACAAGTCTGATGATAATGATTCTGATGCCATTTCTTGTATGCTTTCCCCTCTATTTATAATAGTGAAGAAATCAGATTCATCTTCCTATAAGGATTCCTAGTTTGAAAACTACATTTACTTCTTTTATCCTATTAGGATACTGACTTATCAGTTTTCCCCATGAAAGTAGGATAATCTATCATCTTATCCGTGAAAATAGGGTGTTATCTTCTGGAGTACGTCTCGCCATATGCTCGGTCTTCATGAGATCGGCCATAATGGTCCGTTGAACTGAGTGTTGCTGTCGATCTGATAATTGCCCGGTCATCTGAACTCAAGTGCTCGGTTACCGATCATAAAGTGCTCGGCCACTTATTATTTGGCTCTTAGTGGTCGTGTCGGCATTAATGATCTCGACCAAGAAGGGAATTACCTTTTTACCCCTGTCGTACTTTTTAAATATCATTTGATCTGAAAATACCGCCCACAATTTATAAAAATTATTGCTAAAAAATGACAATATACCGACAGATGTGTTGCTGTCGATCTGATGATTGCCCGGTCATCTGAACTCAAGTGCTCGGTTACTGATCATAAAGTGCTCGGCCACTTATTGTTTGGCTCTTAGTGGTCGTGTCGGCATTAATGATCTCGACCAAGAAGGGAATTACCTTTTTACCCCTGTCGTACTTTTTAAATATCATTTGATCTGAAAATACCGCCCACAATTTATAAAAATTATTGCTAAAAAACGACAATATACCGACAGATTTTCTAACGAAAAAGAAACATCACTAAGGGTTCGTTTGATATAATTTTTCAAATAAACTTTATATAAGTAGAGGCTTTACTAATAGAGCTTTTAGGGGTAGAATTTTTAATAAAAAAGTTTTTAAGTGTTTGGTTGCGAGTGTAAGTTTATTAAAAAATATATAAAAAAAAATATTGGACAAGTTTTTTTAAGTTGTGTTATTAAATTATATTGTTAAATTATATAAGGATATTATAGGCAATTTAATATTTAAAAAACAATTCAAGTTATACTTCCAAAAACCCAAATTTTGAGCTCTTACTAGTAGAGGCAAAATAAATTTTTTTTAATTATTTTATTTATTTATTTTTTTAAGAAACACTTTCAAAAATTTTGAATAGAGCTTTTAGGATTAAAAATATTATTTTATCTCTGTTAAAAGTCATACCAAACAAACAATAAATGTAGTACTATCTCCTAAAGTCTCATGATGCGCACACATATGACGTGTCGTGATTTATATTAAATTCACTATTCATGACTTATACATGCCTTACATGACATGAAATATTTCTTGACATATCCTTGCACTATACGTACATGCATTATACCTTGAATCTATCTTAAACATGCATGAATACCATATGTGGATTACATGAACTACAGCTATGCTTCTACTACGCCACACTGATCTAATTTGACTAACATGTATCAATTCATGAACTAAATATAAACATACATCATTACACATACACTGCTCAAAACATATTTATCTTAACTTGAATTATATAAAACATATACTGTAACATCCTGCTTAGGTCAGGATGCTATCGGCATGAGATAGGAAAACCCATCTCTATAAGCCTCTGATTCTAACGAAATTTCGGCATGATGTATGCAGAACATCATGCAACCTAGCCTATAGCCAGCACCATGAGACAACCTGCTTATGCAATTCAACACACATGCAATCATTATCAAGGCCTCATGTCTGAACTCAAAGAACAAATGTAAATACTTGGCCTCCGGCCAGAACTCGAAAATAAAACTATACTATTACATATGCAATATAAATACAAATACAAAACAAGGAGTCGTGATGACCCATAACTCGACCCAGGACTCAAGACTCTATTGACTGCAATTGGGGCGATCCACTGTCTTCAAAGTCTTCACTGAAAATCCTACTGTTTCTAAATGACTGCTACTGACCTGCAAAACTACAAACTGATACGGTGTGAGTTATAATGACTCATTAAGTAAGCATGCAAGTATCTATGAAGACTGAATTAATTATCTATTTCCTAACCATTTCACAAATATGTTACTTTAACTGATCATCAGATGCTACTCTTATTTGCTATTTACATTACGAAACATCTGTAAACTATATGTAAATATATATATATATATATTAAGTTTCTGTGTCACAAATATATAAAACTCAGCATGCCTTTGCTGCGCTACGCTGATTCCTACTTACTTTCTATACTCTTAACTAATCTGGTTAAGATATCTATTATAACTTTCTCTCTTTAACTATCTTGAAATATTATCAAATCGGACAATTAAAATCTTATTTATGTTAACTATCTAATCTACTATCTCTATCCATGGTTACATGTATATGCTATCATTTCATCATGATTTAGCATCCGTACAGTATGTTCTTTCTAAGTAAGCAAGCAACTCATACAATCATCCTTGATACACATATATTAAAATAAGATCAAGCTACTATGCACTCGTATCTTACAAAATGCTAACTCTATATAAATATGCTATGTGCAAAGTTAACCATATAATCATGAATATGAAATTATATAATCATACATTAGAATTTTACAACTTGTTCCTTCATTATAAAGATACAATACACACATACATAAATCATAAACCCATAGATACAATCATAATATCATGCATTAATAGCATCTATATGCATCTCAAATGTTAACCAGAATGTACGATTTATATGCCTAACTTATAAACTACTGCGTACTTTAATGATGGCATACTTGTAGAAAATGCTTTCTGAAAACTTTATTTTACTTTTATTTCGGGAAAAGCTCTTTCTGAAAACTGTATTTAAAGACTGAGAATTGCAGTTGAAAACTGGGGTCTGTATCTAAAACTGAAAACTGTATCTCAAAACTTTCTCAGAGTTTTTTGTCTCTGAAAACTGTTTTCTAAAATCTGACTTTTGAAAACTATATACTGAGGTTTTGAAAACTGTGTACTGAAAATCTGAAAACTAAAAACTGGTAATACTCGATGCCCAGGACAACAGCTCAACTGTGGCATCTCTGAGGCTGGTGGTGCCCTACGTCCAGGACAACAGCTCAACTAGCAACGTAGAGCTCTACACCCAGGACAACATCTCAACTGGCAGTGTAGCCACCACTAGGGACCAGGTACACGATCCTAAGCCGCCATCCTGGCCCTACATGTGCACATGTTCTCTGTATCCGTCAATTCCAACTATATTTCAAGTTACATACTGGGGTGAGGTTTTACCTCATGTCCTCCCGAAAATATAAAACCGCAGATAAACTTTTAAAAACTTAAATTAGATCTCAAACTATAGGAGCATCTCTTTCAAAAATATTTGAAAACTGTTCTTTGTAATACTTAAAACTTAAAACATTCTTAGCTTTAACTTAATTTCTGAAAACCATAATATAAAGATATACATATGCATTTCTTATACTAATGTACATGTACATGTAATCATTCATGCATACTTATGATACGTTGAGACTATTCACTTACATGCACACTTTATGCTAACACAAAACTTATTCTGAAATAGTCATATCTACTTACATACTTACATGCCTTTAAATCAACAAATTCAAGGATCTCATCTACATATGTTCATATACACACATACTCTGTTCTGGTTACATACATATATAAGATACACGCTGGTTTATTGCTCTATGCGACTTACTTACTTTTTGTACTTTAACACACACAACCTCTTGCTCACGCATACATACTCTATTTCTGCCTACTTAAGTGCCTATTTAATCATAAATACTTATACTTCACTATGTAAGTACTGGTGATCTTGTCTTTGTATCATTCTACATGCACTGAACCTATACAGTTACTTTCTTACAATAGTCATTCTTTAAACTTTAATCTCATTCCCTATGGTGTAGTTTCTACAACCCCCAAACCCAAGTCTCAAATAAATTATATTCATGATCATTTGTTCTATCCTTAAATACTGGTTATACCTATCCATGTCTCTTTATTTCTATATGCTCATGCTTATCTTTGCTCATATATATGCTTTAAACCACTTATTCTCATCTACATGCGTGTGTGTGTATATATATATAGACACACTTATACAGTTACAAACACCTACCTCTTTCTCATACATTCATCTTTATAAATATAAGGATACAAATATATGTACGGGTTCCATGCATATAACTATATACAATTTCATTATATTACTAATTTCGAACATTATTAAATCTATCAAGTACTCACAGCATGAGTTTCTTACCTGGCTTTGGGGACACTCCGAACCTGGACCCGATCTATGAAAACAAATCATAAAACGCAATCAGAACCGCTATTTGTGGAACTTCCAACTCATCTATACTAAACTTCCAGACTTTCCCATAATACACGAATTCTCTCTGATTCTACCGTTCAAACGTCTTTACTTTAATATATGCTTATATATACTATTCTAAACTAGCTAGAAAGCTCAGATTCTCATTTTACGCATTTGCGGTAAAACTTACGGAAACATTTCCGTAAATGTTACGGAAGGGTCTCGAACCCTTCGAACTAATCCAGAATTACTTAATTACCCTCGCAATGTTATAATTATATCATATTCAAAATTACAGTTATCTATGTTCGGTCGTGCGAGAAACTCCATTTTACCGGAAACTCGCTAATTCTACCGGATCGATTTAATCTTTTCCGTTTCTCCCCGGATTTTACCATATTTATCGTTTAAATACATTAAAACACATCTAATTCATTTCATGCTAATTCGCTAAACTACGGAACTACCGTAAACATCCGAATATAAATCAATACACTTTAAAATAGCAAATTATGAACGGAGAGTCGTATCAAAATTCTGAGGCCATATTCGGACTCCCAATGGCCATACGAATGCGCTAGTGTCGTCGGAATTCCGATCGGAGTTACTATTCATTTCAAGTACTATTCATATGCCACTTTCCTCCTCGTTTCACGTGCTTTCAGCTGCTGTTCGGTGAAATTAACTCTGCATACTCGTAGTACTCGTCGAGGGCTTCGATTCTGTAGGTGACTCGGGCCGTGAAATGAATCGACGAGCCGGATCCGTCAAACCCATTTCCGCATATTTTCTCCCCCATTTCTTACCGTTTTCGGAGTTTCTGATGTCGCCGCGGTGGCCGGTCCTTGAAGGGTCACCGGACGAAGCTACCGGTGGTGGTCCACCGGCCGGAGGCCACCGGCGAGCTTCCTCTCTCTTCTCTCTCGCGCGTTTTTGCTCTCTGTTTTTTTTTTTGATTTCTCTATTTCTTTCCTTTTTAATTAAAAATAAATAATAATAATGATTAAAAAAAATATCTAACTTTAAAATTACCAAGATGCCCCTTCTTATAAGGGTATTTTGGAAATCACCAACTTTGAAGCCCTTCTGACGTGATTTTCGAAATGTGTTCAACACGAAAATTGTTCCTCTCGGAAAAACTAGTCCGTTGGATCAAGAATCAACTCAATCGGAGTCCGTTTTCTAATTTCAGGACCAAAACTGTAAACTTTACGCGTTTTACAAAAATCGCGTAACTAACTTTTGATCCCACGCATTTTCCAAAGCGATGAATATTCATAATATATTATTCTAACCCATATAACATCGATTGAACTTTTATTCTTCATTATCATCATGATCCGAGACTATAACGTCAGTCTGAGAATCTTGTACAACAGTCCCGAAAATCTGAAATGTTACATATACTAAAATAACATGAATTATACATGGACATAGAGTGGTGGACCCTGAAGACTGACTGCACCTGACAACTGACCCCTAATGACCGCAATTAGTATCCATCTTCTCCAAAACTCATCCTCTTCTTGTATGAAAGACCTGTAACATATGAATTGAAAGTGGAAAGAGTAAGTCGAACGAATGACTTTGTCAGTGAAAACGGGAAATGAAACATATAATAACATAATATTACACAGAGGTTTACTTCAAACCTATTTCGTGAAGTATAAGTAAATCAAAAAACTTGAGCGATAAATCATATAAATATCATAAACTGCAATGTGAAATGTAAATCATATTCATGAAATTTGAAAAAGAACTTATTACGACCCAATATCGTGATGTGAACTAAAAATGATGAACGTGTCTATAAGCTATGAACATGACGACATGAATTCAAGCTATAAACATGGTTTAAACTATATATATGATAACACGACTGAAGTCTGTAAAACATGACTTGAACACTGTAACGTGGTAAAATGAACTGAAAATGTTAACGTGAATTGAAAATTATATCATGAACTAAAAATATGTATGTAAACTGTAAACATGAAAACGTATCTGTAAACTATAAAACGTAATCATGAGCTGAACCCTAAATTATAAATTGAAAGCATAAACATGAATTTGAAATGTGAATCATGAGACTTGAAAACATGAACATGGATTGAAAACGTAACATGAACTGAAATCCTGAGCATGATCTAAAATTTGTAAACATGCTTGTAAGTTGATTTTCATGAAAAATCTCAACAGTATCGTAATTTGGGGGGCGTGAAACTTACTTAGCAGGACCTAGCACTGCATAAGCAATGGAATATGAACATGAAATGCGTCACTAAAAGACCATTAGGCCTGCTGAGCTGAGCATACCCGGCATAGCTATACATGAGGGAATGATACTCTACCGGTGGTTTGAAAATATTTCATTTCTTGTTCTTGTAAACTATTTACTAAAAACATACACTGAAAATCATGAAAAACCTGAACTTGAAAACATATTTCATGAAAATGTAAGCTTAAGATATAACACATGGAAAACATGAACTGGAAACACGTAAATCACAAATTCAAAACATAATCTTGGCTTTATACTGAAAATCATAAGCTGTAAACCTGACTATGCATAAAAACTTAAATTGTAAATGTAAATATGAAAACATAACTTGAAGACAATGACATAATCTGAAAACATAAGCATGATCTGGAAATCATATACATGTCTTGAAAACTGAAATATAACTTGAGAACTACAAGATGTAAACATGAATTGAAAAATGCGACTATACACATGAACTACTCTCTAAGCCTGATAACATGACTTGACTGTTTAACACAAACTATAAACATGAGAAACGTGACGTGACATGAACATGGAAACATGGCATGAAAATGTAACGTGTCTTACAAGCATGAAAACGTGACCTGAAATGTGGCATAAATTGTAACATGAAAGCATAATCTGAGAACATGGCGTGACTATTTAACTTAAGCTACTATATTGACACTATTACTCATGCTTATAACGTGACATGCTCATGATATGTTAAAGGAAAATTAATGACACGATTATAACTTAATATATATCCTTAACATTATGTATCATTATACAAAACCATCCAAACCGCATGGCTATGAGCAACCCAAACAATTGGTGGCTTGGATCTAACTCATTATATATATGAATCATGTCGTCAACTTGAAATTACTTATAAGCACATAAACAACAATCTCTATATACCCAGGGGAGAATTGGGTAATGGTCAAATATTATGAAATTAATAATCTTTTCGATTTTACGCTACTAAGTTAGTAGCTTTACCAATTAAACTTATTGTGCAATTTCCCAAATTAATGAATTTAACAATAAAATCCCAAAAGTAAGTTTCTAAACAATATGAATATATAAAATAAAACTTGCAATAAATAAAAAAATTTATGGATAGAGAAAATTGACATAGTTTTTATAGTGGTTCGGTTAACAATGCCTACGTCCACTCTTCCAAACCGCACTTGAAGATTTCCACTATCAGAAGTGATTCCACACTTTACACCGTGAGTTTTCTGTAGCTCACTCATAACCAAAAGTTTAGTACCTAGATTCACCCCAAACCTTTACACCAAGAGTTTTCCAATAACTCACTCTCAAACCTTTACAATGAGTTTTGTTCCTAGCCTCACTCACAACCTTTACACAAATTACTCTTTGGAGTATACCCACTCAACAAGTGATTTCCATAACCTCAAGTGTTTAAGAAATGAAAGTTTACAACTCAACTTGGGCACTCACAAAAGATAAGAAGATTAAGGTTGTGAGTTTCTAACCCAAGTATTTCTAAGCTTACTAAATGTATATTAAGATGTAGTGTGTGAGCTTTGATTATGATGAGAGTGTTTGATAAAGAAGATTTAGGTTACTCTCAATATTTTTGCCTTGGAGAAAATTGTATGAAGGTATAGGAAGTTGACAAAAATTAAATTGGGGCTCAATATATAGTGAAGGTGAAAATTTGCATCAGCTCTATGTCTGAGATTAGTTTGCCAGTTTACAGGGCCGGTATGGTGACCGATATATGCCGATTAGCTACCGAAATGATCCGTCCCAGTTCTAGTAGATGTGCAAACTCCACACTGACTGATATGGAGTAGCCCGATTTCAGAGAGCATGTAAATCTGCCCAAGGCAGAGTAAGGTCACCTGTATGCCGGTCTCAGTGCAGAAATCTCAGGATTTGAAGATTAAAATCATTTTTTCACATGACTTTAATGCATTTATATGAATGTGTATGAGTCATCTAAGCTTAGAGTACTTAAATTATCAACTCACTTACAATGAGAGCCCTAAGCTAGAAGACCACTTGATTTCTTCATTTGATGGAGTCTTCACAACCATTTTGCTTCGACAACTTTTTATAATACCCGTGAATGCGCATCGAAGTCTTTTACGTTACATTATCAAAATCATTTATTGAGTTCAATAGCGCTAATAATCTCTCCTTTTTAAAGATGGAAACCTATAAAACTTGTGAGCCTTGAGTGTTGCAAATTTATTGATGATTATTGCTCCCCCTCAATATTAACTCTCCCTCAATATGTGATTATCTTAATATAACTCTATAAAACTTAGACAAACATATTAGTACGAATTTGGTCCCTTGTTTTTTATGGAGGTGTGGGTAACACAAGTTTTAATCTCATTATATGATTTCTCCACTTTTGACATTATAAAAAAAAAAGATAGAAAAGCAAAAATTAAGCACTTAGAGATTTAAACTAATAACATGCATAAAACATATTAAAATTCATAAATATGCATAAGTAGTATTTTCTTATATTTTTCCATACAATCTAATACTCATGAATAAATGATCATTAAAATCATCCAAGTTATTCCAATATCTATGCATTTCATTTTTAACCAATTATGAGCAATGACAAGGCATATTATATTCAAATAATCCAAAAAAGATCACACATATCATAAAAGGTTATAAGTCCTATATGAAACCAATTGAGATTAGTAATATGATCATTTTAAACAATTAAAATCAATTGAAGTCATTTATATAAAAGTTCATACAATCTAGCTCATATTCTTAATCAATAGTATGCTTCACAATCAAGTCAAATTTCATACCAATTGAAATTCTACCATACTTATTTATGAAATGGAGGAAATGGTGCCAATATTTCCGTGAGCATAGATTTTACATTTTATCTTTGTCACCAAGTGACAATTTCACCAATCTTGAAACTTATTCATTTTTGAGGTATGCATTTAATATTTTTCTTGTTGAGCTCTTTTCTCATTTTATGTTAAGTCCTTGGGATCATTTCTCATTTCTCATTAATTTATTTTCCTAAAGCTTCCCCTATAAAATCATTCAAGCATATTTTGGTACTCAAATTTTCTTAGGTCCATAAGGGTTAGTCTTAGTTCCTTTCGGAACACAAGTAATAGTCACATTCTTCTTGTTAGTGCAACAATCATAGCTTTTGGACCTTTCATATTATATATATAGCATATAATATTTGATTCAATTACTTTAAATGTATTTACATGAGGCGAATGTGTATATGATTTGGATGCCTTCACAAAATAATTGTTCAAACATTTTTCCTTCATGTGAGGCTTATATCCTAATTCACATTTTCCAAAAACACATCTTTTTGAACCAAGTAGTATTTTAAAATTCTTTTCACCTTGAGTGAACTTGATCATAATGCATTACAAGTCATCTAATTTCTTATTTAAATCATTATTTTCAATTTTCAAAGTTTTACAAATGATGATTTAGAGGTAGATATTTTATTTCTCAAATTCTCTACACAATGTTCATGTTATTCATTTAAACACATATTCTCATTTTCTAAAGCATGAATTTGTTCAGTAAGAGATGCATGCTCATTTTAATCAATAAACACATCATTTTCATTCTTGGCCTTTAGGCAAATATTATCATTATCCATAGCACAAATTTTATCCATACATGATGCATGTTCATGGTTGAAGTAATAAATGCTCTTTCTTAATTAAATTATATTTCTTCGTAAGAGCATTGTATTTATCATGTAAATTATTCAACATGTCAAACATTTCATCACAATCGAAAATTTCATTTTCACAAATAATAACGCGTTCTTTTTCCAATTTCCCTCTAGGATTTCTTATAGCCATGAATGCTAAATTATAAGTTTCATCATTTGATGAGCTAAGATCAATATTGCATTCATTTAATTGACTATTTCTCTTAGTTAGCAATTCTAAAGAATTCCATAATTTATATGCATTTGTAAATTTGGGAATTCTATCAATTATGCTTTATCTAATGCTTCATATAAAACTTTTAAGTGCATTAGAATTTATCAAAGTTTTTCACTCTCCAATGATCTCTTTATATTCAATAATATCGTAAGCGAGTAAAAACGTGGGCACCCTTCTTTTCCAAAATTTAAAGTTTTTTCCGTTATAAAATGATGGTCTATCGATGATAGCTCATTCAATGATATATATTGTGTAGCTTCTAGTGGCCATGATCGATTCTCATAAAATAAAGACTTTGTAGAGAATATCTCACTCTGATACCAATTGAAATTACCGACAATCACATAAATAATAATCTCTATATACTAACAAGGTGGATGAATTTGGTAATGGTCAAATATTACAAGATTAAAAATCTTTTCGACTTTACACTATTAAGTTAGTAGTTTTTCCAAATAAGTTTAATGTGGAATTTCTCCAATTAATGAATTTAACAATCAATTCTCAAAAACAAGTTTCTACAAAATATAACTTAAAATAAATAAAGAAAGATTAGAGATAGATAAAATTGACACCGTATTTATAATGGTTCGGCCAACAATACCTACGTCTACTCTTTCAAGCTGCGCTTGAAGCTTTCCACTATCAAAAGTGATTCCACACTTTACACTGTGAGTTTTCCATGGTTCACTCACAACCAAGAATTATGTACCTAGGTTCACCCCAAACTTTTATAATAAGAGTTTTCCAATGGCTCACTCCCAAACCTTTATAATGATTTTTGTTCTTAGGCTCACTTACAATCTTTACAAAAATTACCCTTTTGAGTATACCCACTCAATAAGAGATTTCCACAACCTCAAGTTTTTAATAAATGAAAGTTTACAACTCAACTTGAGTATTCACAAAAGATAAGAAAATTAAAGTTGTGAGTTTCTAACCCAAGTATTTTTAAGCTCACTAATTATATATGAAAGTGTAGTGTGTGAGCTTATATTATGATGAGAGTGTTTGATAAAGAAGATTTAGGTTACTCTCAATGTTTCTACCTTAGAGAAAATTATATGAAGGTGTAGAAGTTGCTAAAAATGATTTACTGACAAGAATGATGACTGGTATGCCGATTAGCTAACCGATATGGGGATCGGTATTATCTGTCTCAATTCTAGTAGTTGTGCAAGCTCCATATTGACCGGTATGGAGTAGCCTGGTTCCAAAGAGCTTCCAAATCTGCCAAAGGCATAGCAGGGTCATCGATATGCTGGTGTGGGGGACCAATATGCCGGTCTCAGTGCAGAAATCTCAGGATTTGAGTAGCAAAACCATTTTGTACATGACCCTAATGCATCTATATGAATGTGTATAAATCCTATGAGCTTAGAGTGCTTGATTATCAACTCATTTACAATGAGAGATTTAAGCTATAAGACTACACTTGATTTATTCATTTGGCGGAGTCTTCACATCCATTTTGCTTCGACAACTTTAAATAGTAATTATGTAAACATAAAATGAAACTGTAAACATGGACTATAAATGAAAACATAACATATAAACATAAAATGAAACAAGTACTAGTTTATGCAAACATTGCTTGTACGGAATCTATTAACTATTTTAGAATAAGTGTGAGATTATCTCCATCCAAACGGATCTTAACCAGTACATTCTACCATGAGGACATGTATAATGAAAACGTAATCAAAATATATATCTTGAAAATGTAAGCTTGAAAATGAATAAGATGGTGACGTGAACTGGAAATGTATAAATATAACATGAAAATATGAAACATAAAATATAAATTATATGCATAAAACATAGAATCATAATGTTTAATCAAAGAACTGGCATACAAGTGCTAGCATACTCACGCGATCGAATGGAACTGATGGGAACCTCAAGCGTGGAATTAGACTTGAGAAATACTTAGAGAAACAACAAATTCCATGCTTTTATTGGCAAATTTGCATGACTAAGAAAATCAAATATTTAGGTACAAAGAAGGCCATTTTCGTGAGGTTAAGAAGAAGAATAAGAAGAATACTGTTTCAAGTCTTTAAATACACAAATAAGATATTTTTTAATTAAAATATTAATATGTTTTTGGCACATGTCAAAATTATTATGGTATCAAAGTCACCAACAGTATATTAAGGGAAAATGGTCATTTTTGACCTAGTTCTGATCAAGAATTAGAAAAATACTTAGCATAAAAGTTGTAGATCTTTGTCTAAGATTTCCGATGGTTTCCATATTATGGCCAAAATACTAAAGGTAATCTAAAAGTATATGTTGACAAAAAATGTACCGAAACTAGAAATTATTCCCGAGCCACCGGGCGAGATTTCTAAGATATCTAACCCACTAACACATACTCATATATATGACGACATATTATGCATGAGAAATTAATAATAATGGACATGCCGTAAATAACCGAGATGTTACATTATCCTCCCTTAAAATATGATTGTCTCTAAATACTAACTTGTGTGATGCAATTAATTACATGCAATAAGTTCTATCTATATGAGTTAGAGAACTTACTTAGAGTATATGGAACTGCTACGGTAATTGACATCTAGGACTTTGCTTTGATACCATTTTGGCATATCCCGAAAAATCCAAGATGCGACCGGTAGGAGTTGTTGTTTCCATCTCTTTGAACCCATCACATACACTTACATGACAAGTCGTGATTTATATTAAATTAACTATTCATGACTTATACATGCCTAATATGACATGAACTATTTATTGACATATCATTGCACTATACGTACATGCATTATACCTTGAATCTATCCAACACATGCATGAATACAATACATGGATTACATGAACTATCTGCTACGCTTCTGTTGTGCCACTCTAATATAACTTGACTAACATGCATCAATTTATGAACTAAAAAAAAACATACATCAGTACATATGGACTTCCCAAAATATTTTTATCTTAACTTAAATTACATAAAATATATATTAAAATAACATAAAATATACGGGGTCATAGACTGGTCCAATAGATTGACATGTCCTAAATATGCATGAGTGGGCCTTGAAGACTAATTGCTTCTACAACTGACCTTATTGACAACATTTGATGTCCATCTTCTTCAAAACTCATCCTCTAAATACGTGAAAGACTTACAATATATGAATTGAAGATGGAAATAGTAAGTCGAACGAACGACGTAGTGACTGAAAACTGCAAATGAAACATATAATAATATGACATTACGCATGGATTTACTTCAAACCTGATTTATAAAGTATAAGTAAATCAAGAAACGTGAGATGTAAGTCATATACATACCATAAAATGCATCGTGAAATGTAAATCATATTCATGAAAACTAAAAAAGAACATGCATTACCAAATATTGTGATGTGAATTAAAGACGATGAACGTGTCTATAAGTTGTGAACATTGCGACATGACTTCAATTTATAAACACGGCTTAAATTGTATACATTATAACATGACAGAAGTCTATAAAACATGGCTTGAACACTTCGATGTGAAAATATGAATTGAAAAAGTTAACGTGAACTGAAAACTATATAATGAACTAAAAACGTGTCTGTAAACTGTAAACATGAAAATGTGACTGTAAACTGTATAACGTAATCATGAGTTGAAAAATAACTTATAAACTGAAAGCATAAACATGATTTTGAAATATGAATCGTGAAATTTTAAAACATGAGCAAGGTTTAAAAATGCAACATGAACTGAAATCCAGAGCATGATCTAAAATTTATAAAAACGCTTGTAAACTGATTTTCATGAACAGTATCACCACTATCTAACCTGGGGGCGTCAAACTTACTTAGCAAGACCTAACATCGCGTAAGCAAAGGAACTTGAACATGAAATGCCTAAGAGGGTCACTGGAAGACCATCAGGCCATTTGAGCCAAGCACACTCGGGATAGCTAGACATAAGGAAATGGTACTCTACTCGTTGTTTGAAAATATTTCATTTCTTGTTCTTATAAACTATTTACTAAAAAATATAAACTCAAAATCATATAAATCTTGAACTTGCAAACATATTTCATGAAAATGTAAACTGAAGACATAACACATAGAAAGCATAAATTGGAAACATGTAAATCATAAGCTGAAACATAATCTTGGTTGTAGACTAAAAAATATAAGCTGCAAACATAAATATACATGAAAACTTAAACTATAAACGTAAATATGAAAACATAATCATGAAGACAATGACGTAATCTAAAAACATAAATATGATCTAAAAATCATATACATTCCTTGAAAACTTAAATATAACTTGAGAACTATAACGTGTAAACATGAACTGAAAAATGACTATACACATGAACTACACTGTGAACTTGACAACATGATTTGAGTGTTCAACACAAATTATAAATATGAGAAACATGATGCGACATGAACATGAAAACATGGCCTGAAATTATAATGTGTCTTGCAAGCATGAAAACGTGACCTAAAAATATGGCATGAACTGTAACATGAAAGTATTATCTGAGAACATGGCATAATTGTTTAAATTAAGATACTCTACAAACATTTCTAATTATGTTTATGACTTGACATGCTCATGATATATTAGAGGGACATTAATGACAAGATTCTAACTTAATATATTTCTATAACATGACATTTGTGCTTCATTATACCAAACCAACCAAACCCGTGGCAATGACAACCCAAACCTTTGGTGGCTTTGATCTAACGCAATACATACATGAATCATGTCATCAACTACCTATCTAAGCATGATTATTAAACTATAACTTATAAACTAAAATCATGGCATTAACGTAAAATGGAAGACATGCATGAACTATAAATTGAAAACATATGAGAACTGTAACATGAAAGACATGCTTAAATTGTAAATTAAAAACATAATTGGAAGCTATACACATGACTTGTAGACATGAATAACATGAACTGAAACATAAAATACATGAAAATAAATTGAAAATTGTAATCATGTAAACTTAAAATGAAACTATAAATATTGACTACAAATAAAAACATATATGTACTAGATTATGCAGTCACTGTTTGTACAGAACCCATTACATATTTTAGAATAAGTATTAAATGAACTCCGTTCGAACGGATCCTAACCATTACATTCTACCATGGGGACATATAAAAATGAAAACATAATCACAAACATATATCTTGAAAACATAAACTTGAAACGTATAAGATGATGACGCAAACTGGAAATATATAAACATAACATGAAACCTTGAAACATAAAACGTAAATTATACAGATATGATGTGAATATATAAACTGATACATAATTGGAAACATAGTTGTGTAACTTAGAAACAAAAAATGTAAAACGTAAGCTAAACTATGTAAATTGGGACGTAATTCATAAATGAATATTTATATATGAACTAATGCTGGAAAACATAAAACATAACATTTACACATAAAACTGACACCAAAATGCTTGCGTGCTCGCGTGATTGAATGGAACTGACAAGATCCTCATGCGTGTAATTAGGCTTGAGAAATGCTTTGAGAAGCAACAAATTCTTTAGGTGTGAAAGAGACCATTTTCTTGAGGTTGAGAAGAAGAATAAGAATAGTGTTTCAACTCTTTAAATACACAAATAAGAGATTTTTATAATTAAATATTAATATATTTTTAGTACATGTCAAAATTATTGTTGTATCCATGTCACCAACATTACATGCAGGAAAAATAATCATTTTTGGCCTAGGTATGGTAAGAATTTGAAAACATACTTAACATGAAAGTTTTACGTCCTTATCTAAGATTTATAAAGGTACCAATATCACTAAAAGCGGACATCTGTAACCTGAATTATGACTAAAATACTAAATGTTATCCAAAAATTTATGCTGACAAAAAAGTATCAAAACTGAAATTTTTCCTGAGCCATCGAGCGGGATTTCTAAGATATCTAACCTATTAACATATGATTATATATATGAAAATAATGTTAGGGTTTGTGCTCGGAGTGCCAATTCGAATCTTATTTATGTCCGATTCATGAATAAGAACAATATCTTTTTCCATAATATTACTTATTTAAGGGTAGCACCTCCACCTTTTGTATGTTATATACATATTCGATCTAATTACGATTAGATATCTAATTATGATTAGATTGAAGCTAAATCTGATTTAGTGATACATGTATATTAGACAAAGACCCTAGGATTTACAATGTAGTGTGCAGTTACAACGTAGTTTGTAATTGATATTGGGAATCATCACAATAAGTTGTATATCCTTAAATAAAGTTCATGGTCAAGATTTACTAACACGGGTCGGTTAGCAAAATACGCTGAGACCAGTGCATGTCGTATATCGTGACTTGGTCTAATATTTTATCCTACTGAATCATAAGTCTTGGGAGACTCGTATAAATATGTAAGTATTTATTTGATAAATATTGAATGACTCACTGAAGACTTCCTAATAGATGGTACACCAACGTCAATAGGAATCTTCTTGAGTTGAGCGAGGATAATGGTCCATTGACTTGAGATACCACAGTGGATAATGAGTTATCCTCCACACTTTGATGGCAGTCATATCACCGATTTATTTAGATCAGACCTCCACATGTTCGTTAGGTGTAGACTGATGCTCATGTTATCCAGTGCGTAGACAGAATCCGTCAGTCCTATGTACAAGGAATAGGTATCCTACACGTGTTTGTGATCTAGTAAATCCATGGTCGTGGTATAACTTCGGAAGCAAGTTCTAAGTGTTATTTAGATATCATAAATTTAAAAGTTGACTATATTATGCCATAAGGATTTGACGTTTTTATCTATATCCCAGGTATAATATGGATAGCCTGTGACAGATGGATTATACGTATGCAATGACCTCGACTTACATAGTTTAGCGAGATTATCTGTGGTCGTCATAAATTTATAAGTGGGTGATTATGGACATGAAATTGGATTTCGTGACGGATAAACCTAAACTTAGAGAGTTTCATAATATGAAGTGTACTCGTTAAGCACTTGGACAACGCGTTATGAATAATACAGATTATTCATAATACTTCACCGGATTAAATGAGTCAATTCGAATCTTTTAAATGGTTAAATGAAAATACATGCATATGGACATTTTTTGGTCAATCATAATTATTATGTATTTGTATTTGATATATAATTTGATTAGATACACATTAATTAATTGTCAAATGAGATTTTGACACATGTCACTTCTATATGTATTTTATTTAATGTAAATAAAATATGTATTAATTAATAATTATATTAATTAATTATTTAGATATTTAAATGTTAAATATTTAGATGATTAAATGATATATGTATTTCATAATTGTTATGAAATACATGTTTGATTATTATTGGCTACAAGTGGCATGATTTTATTGAGCTTTAAGTGTATAAATTTGATTAGTCAAATAAAAGCTTATTATTAATTAATTAGATCAATCAAAATAAAAAGGACAAAAATGCTCCTCCAAAGACGATTTTTGCAAAATTTAAAGAGTAAAATTTTTCTTTTCTTCTTCTAACATAACCATGGCTGAAAACTTCATCTTCCAAAAACACTCTAAATTTACTTGATGATTCAAGAAGGAATAGTGAAGACAATCTATAAAAAGCTTAAAGAAATTAAGAGATTAAAGGTAATCTTCAATATTCCCAAGCTTAAAAAGCATGTTTCTTGTTATTGAGCATCTATAAATTCTAGGATTTCTTCTTTTCTATTTTGGGTGTTTTTGATTTGGAAAATGGATTATAAGGCTTGGTGCATGTGTGAAGTAGTATTGAATGATATTATTATAATATTTGTTCAATTTGATCATTTGATAATATGTTGTCATTATAGAGTGTTATGACTACTCTTATAATGCCTAGAATTGTTCTTGGGTGCTTCATTAGTGGTGGCTTGGATTGGTGTTGTGATTAATGTTGAGAAAGTTGGATTAAAGCATGAAAGATTGATATTTTTACCTTCTGGACCAGATATGGAAAAACTATTTTTATGGTGATGAAAATTATGTCATATAAATGTATTGGATGTGTTTTGGATATTGTAACAATTCTGGAAACTATTTTGGAGTTGAAATATGCGAAAACAGTAAAAAAAACGGCGTTACCGGGTGACTTTTGAGCCAACCGGGTGACAACTGCCCAAATAGTGAATTGGTCACTGTTCGGGTAGTCCATGAACTGCCTTAGTGCTGTTGGGGCTTATTTGGGCAGCCCCCATGTGCATTAGGTAGTCGGTTCAATCAAAAACGTGTTTTATGTCATTTTGCGGAAAAATATTTTCGTAAAAGTTTGGCAATATTTCTTAACTATTTATGTCACTATTTGATATTGAATAAATATATTTAGGTGAAATATGAATAAATTATTCATATTGGATATTGAATAATTCATTCGGTAATTTAAAAGATTTAAAATTATGATTTCACCCGAACCGTATGCTTCCGTTGCTCCCGGACCAAAACCCCAACAAAAATGGTATCATGGCATGTATGATTCTGCATCCATTACATTTGCCATGCCTGATATATGATATTTAATCCATTTTGATGTTTGCACATGCATGTAATTTAGATATTTCTTGACTTTTCTGTTATGCTAACGAGAAACGTAACGGAAATTTAATGGTTAAGTTAAGTTATGTTTTCTAAGGTAGAATTGAGCTGTTTAGAAATTGATCTAGATTTAACTCTGTATTTGATATAGAGAAAAGCTTTCTTGAGGAATATCCTCGCTTAAATAAGGCCGTAAAGTTACATGTATTGGATGCATGTTTCTTGGTCCATCTTGTCAATATGATTTATGGGTATCTTTCTAAGGTTGCATCCAAGAAAGTGTCAAAGTAGTGAGGGTGTAGTTGATAAAATTTTATCGATGCCGGATGTATATTTGATACTAGACAAATTCAAGTGAAAGTGGAAATTAGCAAGTGAAGCCTTGATACGCCTCCTTGTGAACGTGCAAAAACTGTCATAATGAGAAATAGTCAGGACCAAAATCAGGAGTCAGAGTGAGTATGATTGACAATGAGTTGTCTACTTAATGAATATATATATGCGAGATCGTGCCAAAGCTGTGAGTCGAAATATATTCATGGGGTCCACTTATCACTATGGAATTCGATTTATTTATTGAATTTCCATTTTCAATTGGAGATTACGGTATTACGTAAAGTAGTGGGAGACACCACTGGGTTAAAAATCGATAACTAAAGTAGTGTGTAATTTTATGGAAAATTTCGCTTATGTGTTTTCTTTATTCTATATTGTTAATAGAATTAAACTTTTAATCCACTGCATGTATATTATTTAAATATGTTTTCTGACTTCACTTATGGTTGCGATTTTCTAGAATAGGTTCTAGATGTTAGTAGACTTGGATATTGTTAGATTAGTCAAACCATCGGGAACTATTTTTCTGATTTTCTTGGAAATCAAGATGTTTAGAGACTTAGTTTCTAAGTCACGATAAGTAATCTAAATAGATATCTGTTTTAGGATATAATTGTCTAGAGAGAATAGTTTCTTGTGCTGTAAGAATTGACTTGAATTAGTTTATGTCTCGAGATTCTTGACTGGCATTAAGAAAACTCCATTAGGTATTTGTTTATCTTATAATGACATTTTTTTGGCTTTAATGACTTTTAGAAGTCACATGTTTGACACAGTTTGCTAATCAATTATTTGTAATTGTTGTGAGTAATTGAAGGCAAATTATAAAGCTAAAGAAATGAGATGTGTATAGTTATGTATTGAGAATATCGATTCTCACAATATGACAACTATAAGTATTGGATTCCAAATCTTCCGCTAGTTATTTAAAATAGTCTTTAATGATTTTTTTGATATTTGATATCAGAACTTGCGACTATTAGATAGTTACTTGTTCTTTATAAATAATTATCACATATTTTAATATTACTAATAGTTCATTGATATAGAGATAGACATTAAGAAAAATATTTGGTTAAGTAAATAACTTGGAACAACAGTGCTTTATGAGATTTTATTACATAAGCATTAGATGTTTATTCTGTATGGTAAAGGATGGTCTGATACAAGATCATACCATATATCCTTATCCTTTTAATGAATATTGTATTTAGGATGTGGTTAAATCTCATTTAACAAATGCTCATCATTGGACCACAGATTAATTAAACTAATACATTGGATGTGTGTAGTTTAATGAATTAGAAATTACCTTGTATAGTTTTCTTTACTTCGAAACTTAGTTAATAAGTTGTCATAACTTAGTTACCTGTTAACAAAAAATATATATTGAACGTTTTGAATGGTTCAAGAATTTTCAATATGTTTCTGATGAAACGCATATAGAATATTTTGAATGATTCAAAGATATTTTATTTGAAGTGTTGAAAACTATAATTTTAAAATTCATAGTGAGTATTTTAATTGTTTAAGGATGTTTGATATGATCAAACATATTAATTTATGATAATTAGTTCTAAAGTTATTTAATGAATGTGATTCTTACTCGATATTATTCTTTTACGATTTCATCGTGATGGAATTGATCAGTGGGAGAAATTGAATCTTATATGATTTGATTTGTTTGATATTGAGAGTTATAAAATTATTTTCAATACTCTTGGGGATATACTCCAGTAATACCAATTCATATTTTTAATTAATGTTCCATTAGTTTCTACAGTTATGTATATAATATGTATAAGTAAAATTCGAATCTTGAAAAGTTTGAGATTCAAGTCTCTCTTTTATATAATGGTTATATAATTGAAAAGTACTTGCACCTTTGAGGTACAAGCAAAAATTTATCATTTATTCTATTTAATAGAATACTGTATTATATTTGATAGAATATTTTTTCTACGATCTCGAGTAATAAAATTATTTTATTACTTGGTGTGTAACATTAGATGTTAATAATTGTAGAAAAGACTTGACTTATTGAAGTTAAATGTGAAGAGTGATAAACTATAAATGGAACTACGTAATTAATAAGATGAAAAGACCCTTAGATATATTCCGTATAAGTTCAATAGGATGTCAGAATTATTTACAAAATATTTGATACTTAATGATTATGTTGTTTTCTTATCAAAGAAAATTATCCTATAACTTATAGTGGGAGCGATATTTGATATTGATTTTGGAAGTTAGCATTGAACCATATATCTAAAATTGTTCATAGCTTACTACGATCATGTTCAAAACTTGATTGAGCTTTCGTTATGAATCGTTCATAAAATGTGCAAATTATTTGCGCATCAAAAACAAAGTAAGCTTATTAAAGGCTTGACCTTTATAGTATGACAGTGAGAAAGGTTATACTCAGCAATCTATTGTAGGTTCTGAGGAAACTTGTCTCTATTCATACTAATTGAACAATTAAGGATCTATTGGTTAGTGTTGATATTAAACTGTGTATTTTAGCTAAAGAATTCAAAGTGGTGTTCTTGAGTAGTTTCTTCGAATAAGAGATCCATTACAATTTCTTTGTTTGAAGAATTAATTCTAGAATGGCCTTGAAGTTTGTATTCTGTTAAGATCGCAGTTTGGTATAATGGCTTATAGAGCCTATTGTAGACTTAAGTGAGCTTTCCAAAAATCTGTATTCTCTAATTTTGATAATAATCAGATTGTCCGATTTTATCAAAAAATAGAGAATACATATTTGATAGTGGTGTCAGAAGAAGCATATAAATTTCTTTCTACTATTGTATATCCTAACGACATTATCATTATTAATGTAATAATGAGCTGTTTATGAGGTAAAAGATTTACCTAAGTCTTCTTTTCTCCGTAGAAGCAGTGAGAGTAGTCTCTGTTATATTTGATATAAAGTTTCATATATGATATAAAACTAAGAGACTTGGGAGATACTCTCATTAGCCGTGCATTAAATATGATCTAATAAAGGACACAAAAATACTATCTGAATGACAGTTAGTATAACTGTTTGACAGTTAGTGTGTCTCTTGTATATAGTATTTATCTTTCGTAAATGATGATTCCTTAGTCGAAAGAAAAATTGATTAGAATGTCATTTTGAAAATTCGGGGTTATCATAAGATTCTGACCCTATGCGGAATTATAAACAATAAGCAGGACAAGTCCTGTTACTGCTACTATGGATAAATTAACAAGCAACCACAATAACAATTAAATAAAATTATGCTGCAAAATATTAAAACAATAACAGGAATTAAAACAGAAAAATAAATCAAACCACACAAAATTCAACACAATGATTTTGGTGACGAAGTGGAAAACTCTTGCGAGTAAAAAACCACTCCGGGTATAGGCTACCACCCGAATCCACTATATAGAGAAACACTGACATCGATGGTCAAGACCTGTGGTGGCAACTCCACCGACTCAAGTACCTCAATATTACAAGAACTCAAGGAAACTACTCAAGCATGTGACCCACGGTTTTCTTCAGAACCTCTGAAGTCTCTGAGCAGATTATATCACCAATGACACCGGAACTCCGACTACCAAACTTCCTCCTAAAGAACTTTAAAGGATTAAGGAATTTGGGTTAAGTTGTGTTGAAGATTTATCAAAGAAACATTCACACCATCAATGAAGAAGACAAAAAGATTAGAAGTCTTCAATTGTGGAATCAAGGAGAGTTGAAAATTTTTTAGTGTTTTGGCTCAAAGGATTTTTGTTTCAACTATTGGGGAAGGTGGCTCAATGTTTGTTTATATAGGTAGGGCATAGAAAAAGGGTTTCCTAGTGTTATTTTGGCTTTAAAACGTGTCTAAGAAAACCTACTTACGCAGGGACATTCGAACACACTTCAAACACAACTCAAACGCAAAGTTTTTGCCTCGAAAACGTTCGAACGAATTAACGAACGCAACACGAAAGCGGAACGCGGACTGATTTTCAAGGGCAACTTAAAACGCTTGTAACTTTCTCGTCTCTTATCCAAATCATGAGTTCTTTATATGTAAGACATCTTCTTTGAGTCTACTTTCCAATGCAACTAACCTCATATCAATTGGAGCTCTAAATCTTTTGAAATATGCAAAAGAGTAAACGTCGCTCTGAAATCTCTATCTCATGTTGCCAAATACTTGTCCAATTGCTCTGAGATCTTCAAGACTCATTACAACTCAATTGAACTTGTTTTGTTACGGACATTGCCAATAAAAATAGAACTAACAATCTCCCCTTCTGGCATTCCGTGACAAAACACTACCTATTACAAAGACTGCGGTAATAGACCCAAAGATAAAGTAGTCAACTGTCAACCATCAAAACAGTGACTAATTACAATAGGACTCGATCTAATACCTAAATAAGTAATCTTGAAATCAATGCCACCGCAGCAATAAACCTGCTTACCTGAAACATCCACAAACAATAATATACCGTGAAAAGCATTGGGATAATCAAGTAAAACATAAAGCAGGTAAAAATCTCATGCATGTATAAGTAGAAATCCCTCTCCCCCTTAATCTTAACTCCCCTTAAAAATGCAGATATCTAAAGGATATTCTACGGCTCCCTTCTATAGATTAAGGCTCTCCCCCTTAATATATTACTCTCCCCATTTTTGTCACGAAATGATAAAGGGTAAAAGAAACAAGAAAAATAACAGGAGAACAGGAGACAACACATGCAAGAGACTAAACTAACAGGAATTACTCCCTCTCACTAACAGGCACATACAGTTAGCAAAATAACAAATGGGAAGTAAACCAAAACTCAGAAAGGTGCACATGAAGAAGGAAAAAAATTAGTATGCAATAACATGAAACACACACAGGCACATACTGGGATAAATAAAAATCTTGTTAAAAAACTGACTGAAACAGCATTTCAAGCTGATACAATGATACCCAGTCAGTATTTAGCTATTTATGACATGAAACAATATGCATCATTTTAAAAGTGGCTAAATACAACACTTATGCATATGACATAAACACCAAAGCATATAAAGCACTTGCGTGGAAAAAATAAAGTGCATAAAGAATCAAGTCTTAAGACCTTATTTTATGAGCAGGACACAGCCAGAGAAATCCATCTCTAAACAAACCAAGTCCACAAAATAGGTGTTCAAACCCAGCACCACTAGGACCTGAAAAAAAAAAAGCAACATTGGTTGCATGCTATTGTAGGGGTTTTTAAGGGTTCAATCCGGTAACGAAGTGGAAGCGGTAGAAAAATTGAATTTTTTGATTTCAAAACTTTTTCTCGGATTAATTAAATAAACATATTTATTTAATTATCCAATAATCAAATTATGAAATAGAATTCAAATAAATCATATTTAAGTGAATTTACCGAATTACCCTTACACTTGGTACTTTGTCCATTTTGGTCCGAAATTGATCAAATCAATTTTGAATGATTCTAAATCATTTCTAAGATTAACTTAGCATGTTCGAAATATTATAACACCAAGACAACAAAAATCCTCAAATTTCCATCCTTGGCCGAATGCACATAAAGGGGAGGTTTATGCATTTTGTCATTACATGCTTCAAAACACATCAAGATGTAATCCAATCAACATGAAAATTTATATTCATCATATACACATCCTTATACACAACATAAATGAAAAGCCCCAAATTTGGAATTGGTCATGAACCCTAATTTTTCAATTTCATCAAATTGGATAAATTAGACCAAATTGGTTAAATCAACTACTTCAATCATCATTCTTCCATCCAATCCAAGTCTCAACACAATGAAACAACTCAAGATCAAATCTAGGTCATCTAAGAGTGGGTCAACAACTCTAGATTAGCAACAAGGTTTCCAAAAACCATAAAACAATACTTATTACTACAATAGTCATAAGCTTCCATCATTATACATGCTCAACACTTCCACCAAACTTCCATTCATCAAAAACACAAAGAATAAAGAAAAGAATAACTTAAGAACATCACAAGATGTTGCCTAGATCATAAGGAATATTTTCTTATCTAATAGCAAGTTGGAAAAACTTACTAAATTCAAGCCTTTTCTTTAGTTTCTCATTTTCTTCCTCTATAGTTCTTCTTGTTTCCTTTAATGGAGTTTTTGTAAAAGTGTATTAGGTTGCCAAATGAAAATGAAATGAAAACAATATATACTTGCTCACCAAATGGCCTTTGGCCGAATTTCACAAGCATATATTACAATTTTAATTTCAATTTCATTTGACAAAAATTTGATCAACTTGATTAAATATCTAAAAACAACTTTATAGATATTTTGATTAAGTCAACAAAGGCAACTAAGTCATTTAATACAAATATCTAAATCTTAAGATATTTATATTTTAATTAATTTAATCATTTAACAATTAAATAATTAATTAATTAATTAAATACAAATAGATTAAATATATGTATTATATTTACATTAAATATCAAATACATATATTCATTTATGATATTAGTCAAATATCTCAATTTGACAATTAATTAATGTGTATTTAAATTAATCAAGTATTAAATGTAAATACACAATAATTAAGGAAATGACTATCGGGTCCATACACATGTATTTTGCGTTTAACCTTTAAACGACTTTATAAATAATCAATATTATTTATCAATGTTGCTCTAGTGCGTTTCATTATTGCGACTCTCTAGATTCAGGCATATCCGTCACGAAATCTATTTTCGTGTCCATAATTTATCCATTCGTAAATTATGACGATCACGGATAAACTCGCTGAATCATACAGATCGAGGTCATGGCAAATGTATAATTCCTCCGTCACAGGTATCCGGATAAATCTCAGAGATATAGATGTAAACGTCAAATCTCTATAGGGATTATCCAGTCGACTATTCTATTAGCAATCTTTAAAAGAATGTTTAGAACTAACTTCTAAACTTTACCACGGGCCTATGGTTTTATCTGATTGCTAATCATATGGATTGCCTATACTCTGTTACACAGAACTGACGGATCCTCTCTTGATACACATAAGACACCCTGAGGATCTATCTACACCCAACGAACAAGCGGAGGTCTGATCTAAATAAATCGGTGACGTGACTGCCATCTAAGTGTAGAAGATGTCTCATGTGCCCATAATGGCATCTCAAGTCTAAGAATCACAAGTGCTACTCAACCCGTGAAGATTCTTATTGACGTTGGCGTATCATCCATTAAGAATCTTCGGTGAGTCATTCAGTGTTTATCCGCTATAAACACCTACACGTCTATACTAGTCTCCAAGACTTATGGTTCATTAGAAACCATTGGAATCATATATTCCTGTATACGACATGTACCGGTCTTAACGGGTTTAATATACTGACCAAGTAGTGTAAACCTTGACCAGGAACTGTCTGAGAATGACAACGTCATGATACTAATCAATGTCAGTTGCGACGCTTTTACAATTATACCATGACTAATCATTCTTTGGTCATTACGTCTTTACCATATTAAAAGATTCATTATATTATATAAAATGCATATATTATTCATAATAATAATGTTTTACAGAAGTATTCATAAACAAATACAATCGGGAATTGGCGCTCTGAGCACCACCCCAACAAAATCTCACACTTGATCTAGTGCCAATAACGATTGTATCTAATACCCATCGACTACACGTGTTTATCAAACAACTTCGGAGGTATGGCCTTCATCAGCGGGTCTGCTACATTATTTTCACTCGGTACCTTGCACACGACAATATCCCCTTGCGACACAATCTCTCGAATGATGTGGTACTTGCGTTCCACATGCTTCGACTTTTGATGCGCCCTCGGTTCCTTTGCTTACACAATGGCTCCAGTATTATCACAGTATAACAGAATCGCATTCTCGATACTTGGGACAACTCCCAATTCTGTGATAAAGTTCTTTATCCACACAACCTCTTTCGCAGCTTCAGAAGCTGCAATATATTCTGCCTTAGTGGTGGAATCTGCTGTCGATCCCTGTTTGGAACTCTTCCAACAAACTGCACCACCATTAAGGGTAAAGACAAATCCAGATGTAGACTTTCTATCATCGGGATACGATTGAAAATCAGAGTCTGTATACCCATTAACTTGCAGTACGTTTCCTCCATAAATTATTAACTTATCCTTAGTACCTTTAAGATACTTGAGGATATGTTTAATGGTTATTACCTGGATTGGACTGATATCTACTAGTTACGCTAACAGCGAAACTGATATCAGGCCTCGTACATAACATGGCATACATTATGCTACCCAAACACTAAGCATAAGGTTGGTTAGATATTCTAACTTTCTCATCTTCTGTTTGTGGACACATCTTCTTTGAAAGATGAATCTCATGTCTGAACGGTATGTTTGCTGTCTTAAAGTTACCAAAACTATATCGTTCCAAGATCTTATCTATGTACGTTGATTGGGATAATCCAATCAGCCTCATTTGTCTATCTCTATAGAGTTTTATCCCTAAAACATAGGAAGCTTCTCCCAGGTCCTTCATGGAGAAATTCTTACAGAGGTATGCTTTGACGCTTTGTAACATGTCTAAATCATTCCCAATGATTAGGATGTCATCAACATATAGGACTAAAAATACGACCATGCTCCCACTGGCCTTTTGATACTCAGAGGACTCTTCTGAATTCTTGAGAAAACCAGACGATCTAATAATCTCGTCGAATCGAAGATTCCAACTTCGTGAAGCTTGTTTAAGCCCATAAATGGACTTCTTAAGCTTACATACCATGCCTGAGTTTTCGCTTGACGCAAAACCTTCCGACTGTTCCATATAGATTTTTTCATCAAGAAATCCATTTAGAAAAGTCGTTTTGACATCCATTTGCCAAATCTCGTAGTCATGATACGCAGCTATAGAAAGCAAAATTCGAATAGACTTGAGCATTGCTACCGGCGAAAAAGTTTCATCGTAGTCAACGCCAGGTCGCTGCGTGTAACCTTTTGCTACCAGTCGGGCCTTGTAAGTTTCAACCTTACCGTCAGGCCTGAGCTTCCTCTTGTAAACCCATTTACAACCGATGGAACAATTCATTCGGGAAGCGGAACCAAGTCCCAAACTTGATTCTCATGCATTGAGTCTATCTCGGATTTCATGGCACTTTGCCATTTCACGGAGTCGATGCCCAACATCGATTCTCTAAAGGTGAAAGGATTTGTCTCTTCAACTAAGAGAACATCCATACTCTTTTCTTGTATCAAATACAAGCGTTCAGGAGGTCTAGATACCCTTTCCGACCTACGGAGTGTGTGTGTTGAAGGTTCTTCATCTACTTGAACTTCAGGTTCCTCCGTTGGTTCATTGTTTTCAGGTTGGACTTCATCAAGCTCAACCTGTCTATGATTACCACCTTCTGACAAAAATTCTACTTTTAGAAATTTTGTGAAGCGAGCTATGAATACATTTTGATGCTCGGTATCATAGAACAGATATCCCCTCGTATTCGAAGGATATCCAACAAACCTAAACTTTTACCCTCGAGGCGAAAGCTTATCTTGCTGAGTCACCCTGACATAGGCAGGACAACCCCAAACATTAATGTAATTAAGATTGGTCTCCTACCGAACCAAATCTGATACGGAGTCGTAAGAACAATTTTGAAGGAATCTTGTTCAAAAGATGTGCAGCTGTTAAGAGAGAGTAGCCCCTCAAATAATAGGGCAAATCTGTGAAACTCAACATTGATCGGACCATATCTAATAAAGTCCGATTTCTCCTCTCAGACACTCCATTGTGTTGTGGAGTACCTGGAGGAGTATATTGAGCGAGAATCCCATTCTCCTTCATATAATCCATGAACTCACCACTCATATATTCGCCACCTCAATCAGATCGAAGGCATTTAATATATTGACCAGTTTGTTTTTCTATTTCATTTCGGAACTCTTTGAACTTTTCAAAAGTTTCCGATTTATATCGCATCAAATACATATAACTGTACCATGAAAGATCATCGGTAAAGGTAACGAAGTATGAATAACCACTGTGAGCAGTTTGACTTAGTGGACCACATAAATCAGAATGTACGAGTTCCAACAAGTTAGTGGCGCGATGTCCAACACCAGAAAATGGGGCTTTGGTCATTTTACCCTGAACAGGATTCACAAGTTGGATAGGATTCAATGGTGAGATCTGGTATCAAACCATTCCTAACTAATTGGGTAAGGCGTTTAACGCCAATGTGACCTAGCCTCTTATGCCATAGTTCAGTATTATTAATTTCAGGTAATCTAAGTTTATTAATTCCAGAACTTAAATATCTTTTGAAGTTTGCAATGTATAATGACCATGCTGGTTTGGACAACAAATGATCTGAATATTATTCTTATCATATAAATACAAAGAACAGTTCTTAATATTAATACAAAAGCCTTCTGTATCCAATACAAAAAGTGATATAATATTAGCTACACATCCAGGTACAAAATGGCATTCAATTGACAAAAATGTCTCATTCGGCAATGAGATCCCGCATACTCCCACTACAACTGCATCCAGTGAGTCTCCACTCCCAAATTGCAACTGCATCTCTCCAGGCTTCAGCATTCTACTTTCCTTCAGCACCTGCAACGAATTGCAAATGTGAATGGGGCAAGCGGAATCTAAAATCCAGTTGGATGTAACGGCTTCACAAGCCAAAGATATATCAATAACTGGAAAAAAAATGTACCTGATGTAGTGCTCTCTCTCCTCCTCCTAATCTGGGCAATATAGTCAGGACAGTTCCTCTTCTAGTGCCCGACTTTGCTGCAGTGATGGCACTTCTCTTCAGAAGCCCGCTTGGGCTTAGCTATCTTGGCCTATGGCTGAGAAGTGAAATCCTTCTTCTTCTTCCCTTTCTTCTTCTTTCCCTTTGACAATGTCTGGGAAGAAGTAGAGAGAGAAGAAGGTCTCGGAGGATGAGTCGGTACTCACTTTTTAAAGTCCTCCTCCGCCGTGAGCAACATCCTATGCAGCTCCTGATAGGTACAGATAGTCATATTCATGTTGAAATACATCACAAACTGGCGATAAGAAGCCAGAAGCGAACCAAGAATGACACTCCTACCGAGAATGTCATTCAGAATGAGATTATGTTGCCTCAGTTGATCAATCAAATCAATCATCTGAAGAACATGTGAGCTAACAGCTTGCCCCTCATCTAGTCGCGCGTGGAATAGTTCCATTGTGACCTTGTGAACAATCACTTGTTCTTGGTTCTCAAATGACTATCTCAAACGAGTCATGATAGTATTGGCATCTGATGTGCCATAATACTGTTTCTTGAGTCCCAGTGAAAGCAAACTTAAGATGTATGACTTAACTCTTAAGCCATCATCCTTCCAAGTTTGGAAGACTTCGCGTTCTTCCGGAGTGGCATACTCTGCCACAGCAAGGGGCAGTGGACCCTCAAGAACATATCCCAGTTTTTCGGAATCGAGGACAATCCTCAAATCCAATTCCCAATCAGTGAAGTTATCAGCGCCTTTAAGTTTGTTCGCATCAAGCATACGCGCAAACTGATTAGTGGATTGTCCCGCCATCGTAACTTTATCATATAGATCACGAAAAACGGTTAACAGATATAAAGAAGTTTTATATAACATCGAAAGCATAAAATAGATCATGGATTTTTAATCTATAAATGTCCTTCCCATTAAATCATGCAATACTGTAATCCCAAACAGAATTCAAAGATTTAATAATTAAATAAATAAAAATAGTGAAAAGTGGATCCCGTGAATATATTTCATCTCACAGCAGAGGCACGGTCTTGCCTACGTATATTCATCAAGTAGACAACTCGTTTGTCAATCACTCACTAGTGACTCATGAGTTTCCGGTCCTGGTCGTTTCTCGTTGTCGCTGCGAAGTCAGACCCACAAGGAGACGTACCAAGGTTAAACTCGTCAATGATAAACTCAAGTTACTTACGTAATCCTGACAGCTAGGGCACGTTCAGAATTCCGCTTTCGCTTGAATTTATCTAGTATCTGATATACATCCGGTATAAAAAAATCTCTATCGGCTACACCCTCACAGCAGAGGCACGGTCTCAGATGTAGTCATGGAGAAGTATTCATAAACCGTATTGGCAAGACGGACCACATAACATGCATCAAATACATAATTACATTAAAACCTTATTAATTAGGGATTTTTCCACTAAGTGTCATACACCCTAAATCTAACCAATTAGATCACAGTACGCATTTATAAAGTCAAGAAAACATGATTAAACATTGATTTAATTAAAGCTAATCATTTTAAGAGGCGTAGAATCAGACTCGCTCTGATACCATTTTGTAGGGGTTTTTAGGGGTTCAATCCGGTAACGCAGCGGAAGCGGTAGAAAAATCAAATTTTCCAATTTCAAATTTTTGTCGGATTAATTAAATAAACATTTTTAATTAATTATCCAATAATCAAATTATGAAATAGAATTCAAATAAATCATATTTAAGTGAATTTACCGAATTGCCCTTACACTTGGTACTTTGTCCATTTTGGTCAGAAATTGATCAAATCAATTTTGAATGATGCTAAATCATTTCTAAGATTAACTTAGCAAGTTCAAAACATTAAAACACCAAGATAACAAAAATCCCCAAATTTCCATCCTTGGCCGAATGCACCTAAATGGGAGGTTTGTTCATTTTGTCATTCCATACTTCAAAACATATCAAGATGTAATCCAATCAACATGAAACTTTATATTCATCATATACACATCCTTATACACAACATAAATGAAAATCCCCAAATTTGGAATTGGTCATGAACCCTAATTTTTCAATTCATTAAATTGGACAAATTAGACCAAATGGGTTAAATTAACACTTCAATCATCATTCTTCCATCCAATCCAAGTCTCAACACAATGAAACAACTCAAGATCAAATCTAGGTCATCTAAGAGTGGGTCAACAACTCTAGATTAGCAACAAGGTTTCCAAAAACCATAAAATAATACTTATTACTACAATAGTCATAAGCTTCCATCATTATACATGCTCAACACTTCCACCAAACTTCCATTCATCAAAAACACAAAGAATAAAGAAAAGAATAACTTAAGAACATCACAAGATGTTGCCTAGATCATAAGGAACATTTTCTTATCTAATAGCAAGTTGGAAAAACTTACTAAATTCAAGCCTTTTCTTTAGTTTCTCATTTTCTTCCTCTATAGTTCTTCTTGTTTCCTTTAATGGAGTTTTTTGTAAAAGTGTATTAGGTTGCCAAATGAAAATGAAATGAAAACAATATATACTTGCTCACCAAATGGCCTTTGACCGAATTTCACAAGCATATATTACAATTTTAATTTCAATTTCATTTGACAAAAATTTGATCAACTTGATTAAATATCTAAAAACAACTTTATAGATATTTTGATTAAGTCAACAAAGGCAATTAAGTCATTTAATACAAATATCTAAATCTTAAGATATTTATATTTTAATTAATTTAATCATTTAACAATTAAATAATTAGTTAATTAATTAAATACAAATAGATTAAATATATGTATTATATTTACATTAAATATCAAATACATATATTCATTTATGATATTAGTCAAATATCTCAATTTGACAATTAATTAATGTGTATTTAAATTAATCAAGTATTAAATGTAAATACACAATAATTAAGGAAATGACTATCGGGTCCATACACATGTATTTTGCGTTTAACCTTTAAACGACTTTATAAATAATCAATATTATTTATCAATGTTGCTCTAGTGCGTTTCATTATTGAGACTCTCTAGATTCAGACATATCCGTCACGAAATCTAATTTCGTGTCCATAATTTATCCACCCGTAAATTATGACGATCACGGATAAACTCGCTGAATCATACAGATCGAGGTCATGGCAAATGTATAATTCCTCCGTCACAGGTATCTGGATAAATCCCAGAGATATAGATGTAAACGTCAAATCTCTATAGGGATTATCCAGTCGACTATTCTATTAGCAATCTTTAAAAGAATATTTAGAACTAACTTCTAAACTTTACCACGGGCCCATGGTTTTATCTGATTGCTAATCATATGGACTACCTATGCTCTGTTACACAGAACTGACGGATCCTATCTTGATACACATAGGACACCTTGAGGATCTATCTACACCCAACGAACAAGCGGATGTCTGATCTAAATATTTCAGTGACGTGACTGCCATCTAAGTGTAGAAGATGTCTCATGTTTTCACAATGGCATCTCAGGTCTAAGAATCACAAGTGCTACTCAACCCGTGAAGATTCTTATTGACGTTGGCGTACCATACATTAAGAATCTTCGGTGAGTCGTTCAGTGTTTATCCGCTATAAACACCTACACGTCTATACTAGTCTCCAAGACTTATGGTTCATTGAGAAACCATTGGAATCATATATTCCTGTATACGACATGTACCGGTCTTAACGGGTTTAATATACTGACCAAGTAGTGTAAACCTTGACCAGGAACTGTCTGAGAATGACAACGTCATGATACTACTCAATGTCAGTTGCGACGCTTTTGCAACTGTACCATGACTAATCATTCTTTGGTCATTACATCTTTACCATATTAAAAGATTCATTATATTATAGAAACTACATATATTATTCATAATAATAATGTTTTACAGAAGTATTCATAAAGAAATACAATCGGGAATTGGCGCTATGAGCACCAACCCCAACAGTTATAATATTTACCACATAAATATCATGAGCTATATTTAACAACTCTTTCGAGTGAAGGGTTTTTGCCCTTATCTTTTGAATTTGGCCATTTTGGCTCTTTTGCACTTGAGTCTCATTTTTTTTTTAACTTTTGCAAAAGGGGATAGAAAGGTCATCTAGTCAAAGGTCATACTATTGAGCAAAAAAGATATGATAGAAATTAGATTGGTATTCCAAAAACTAATACATGCGACCAAGCCTTAACAAAATAAAAACGTGCATGTAAAGGTGCAAGCACAAGATATATCAAAGGTTTTTATCACACACACTCATGCATATAAAGCATCAAGAAAAATAAAGCATATCATACATGCATAATCATATATCCTACATATCAGGATCACATGTATAAGCTTTTCATGCTCTAACAATCCGTAAAATAAAATAAAAAATTGTCTTTTTCATTTTCTATTTTTTTTTTGTATTTTTCAGATTTTAACAAATAAAAATAAAGACATAAACAGACTTGTAAAATATCCAATGGAACGTGGAGTTGTATCCCTAGTGTAGATCTTACTACTGTCCATTCGGAATCGGCTATGAAATTTATGTCCGAGTTTCCATCCTATATACCAAGGGACATATAACAAAAACAAGACACACACACCCATATGCTGTGAAAATAAAATAAACGTGCAAAAACATAAAACACACGCACACACACATGCAATGGGAAAATAAAATTGAATCTTCTAATAGGAGTTACACCGAAGTGCACTCTCACCGTGCCTATCAGGATCAAGGCATACATAAGTAATTGGGAAGTCATCTTGCTTTCTCACCCAAATCTTTCTAGGAACCTCTTCCACACGAGTATTCCCAGACAACAGAGCAAGTTTCTCACTCAAGAATTGAGCTTGTTTGGTTAGTACAGAAACTTGAGACATTAGATTTGACGAATCAAATCTAGGAGACACACTCTTAGGCCTTCTCTTATGTTTGTGCAACATGTAGCACTTAGGCTTAATATGTCCTGCCTTGCCACAGTGATGGCAAATAGGCACAAACCTCGGATGAGAGCGAGTTTTACCTACAATACCTCTAGATTAAGGTTGGGAAACAGGACGAGGAACGACAGGAGGAGAAACATGACTACACACAACAAGTTTCTTACCTAAGTCACATTTAGCTGCTACAGGCACAGTTTTGGAAGAAGAAGCCTTATTACAGTTAGGCTCAGAACTAATACCAAACATCTGGTCCACCTTTTTATTTCCACTAGAAACCTATCAATTAGACCTTTATTTCTCTCCTCCAGGTCATCTACCATCAAGAGGCTTTGCTCAAATTTGGCTTGAGCTTCATTCTTTTCTAGCTCAACTAGTTTCAGCCTTTTATTGACCTCAATATTAGTCTTCTTAATATCTAAACTCTCATTAAATAGTTCAATATAAGCTACTTGAAGACTTTTCTCATCTACAGACTCATCGAGAGAGACATCTGAATCAGCATCATTAACAACAGTCTCTTTCTCCTCTTACACACTAGAAGTAAAGACCATATAATTGCCTTTATGAGAGTCACCACCCTCAGAATCACTAAGAGAGGTTGTCATGGCTTTCTTGCCTTTAGCCCTAAGGTACGTGGGACACTCAAATCTAACATGCCCATATCATTCACATTCATGGCACTGGACACCTCGGGATCTATTATCCATATCCCCTCTAGACTCTCTCCTGCTATGCCTACTCTCTCTAGGCTTATTCTCCATATCCCTATCACTGCTATGACCACTCTTCTTAAGTTTAAGAAATTTCTTAAACTTCTTTCTAAACAAGGCCAAATCACGATACGTGAGGGTATCATAATTTAAAGGTTGACTATGCTCCATAGATAAAGGGTCAAGGATCGAGTTCAGGCTCTGATACCAATTGAAAATTCGGGGTTATCCTAAGGTTCTGACCTATGCGGAAATATAAACAATAAGCAGGACAAGTCCTGTTTCTGCTACTATGGATAAATTAACAAGCAACCACAATAAAAATTAAATAAAATTATGCTGTAAAATATTAAAACAATAACATTAATTAAAGCAGCAAAATAAATCAAACCACACAAAATTCAACACAATGATTTTGGTGACGAAGTGGAAAACTCTTGCGAGTAAAAAACCACTGCGGGTATAGGCTACCACCCGAATCCACTATATAAAGAAAAGCTTACAGGGATGGTCAAGACCTATGGTGGCAACTCCACCGACTCAAGTACCTCAATACTGCAAGAACTCAAGGCAACTCCTCAAGCCCGTGACCCACGATTTTCTTCAGAACCTCTGAAGTATCTGAGTAGATTATATCACCAATGACGCCGAAACTCCGACTAGCAAACTTCCTACTAAAGAAGTCTAAAGGATTAGGGAATTTGGGTTAAGTTGTGTTGAAGGTTTATCAAAGAAACATTCACACCATCAATGAAGAAGACAATGAGATAAGAAGTCTTCAATTGTGGAATCAAGGAGAGTTGAAAACTTTTTAGTGTTTTGGCTCAAAGGATTTGTGTTTCAACTATTGGGGAAGGTGGCTCAATGTTTGTTTATATAGGTAGGGCATAGAAAAAGGTTTTCCTAGTGTTATTTTGGCTTTAAAACGTGTCCAAGAAAACCTACTTACGTAGGGACGGGGCTTAAAAACGTGTCTAAGAAAACCTACTTACGTAGGGACGTTCGAACGCACTTCAAACGCAACGCGAATGCAAAGTTTCTGCCTCGAAAACGCTCGAACGAATTAACGAACGCAACACGAACGCGGAACGCGGATTAGTTTTCAGGGGCAATTTAAAACGCTTGTAACTTTCTCGTCTCTTGTCCAAATCATGAGTTCTTTATATGTACGCGATCGTCTTCGAGTCTACTTTCCAATGCAACTAACCTCATGTCAATTGGAGCTCTAAATCTTTTGAAATATGCAAAAGATTAAATATCGCTTTGAAATCTCTATCTCATGTTGCCAAATACTTGTCCAATTACTCCGAGATCTTCAAGACTCATTACAACTCAATTGAACTTGTTTTGTTACGGACATTGCCAATAAAAATAGAACTAAACCATATCAACCTTATGCATCATAGAATGATGACATACTGAATACTATATTATGTACGATTAAAGATATCAATTTAATTGTAATTGTTACGAGTTATTTTGATACGCTGTAGACCATAGGATGTGTCTTGAACATGTTCTTTGTTATCTTTGAGATATTAAGAACGAGTTTCTTATTCATTTTCGCAACCATTATAGTCAGATTAGTTTTGAGTCTAATTATGACATTAGACAGTCTATGTCATATAGAGTCAGAAAAGATGCAGTGGGAGTGTTACAGTTGATTCTACTATATCAAAGGAATTAGTTGTAACTTATGAAGTATTGACTTATGAAATTACAAAGTGGCCTTATGGATTAGAAGTTTTGATATAGTATTATGTTTACGGTTGTCTACATAGTATTTTGGATTTGATCTCTAAATATATAGACAACTTAATAGCTATAGCACATTATTAATATCGCATATGAGTCATATTTATATAGAACTTGCATTCTATAAAATATTAATGATGATGGTTAAAGGAAACGATTGGGTTTGTTGGACAAACTCAACTTGTAATAGCGGGCTTACTTATTGTTGTCTACCTTTTGAGTGATAGGTGTGCTCGAGAGCCATGAGTATGTGATTCAAATTTAGATGTGTATATGATATCGTGGATTGGCACTAGAGCAAGTGGGAGAAATTGTTAGGGTTGGTGCTCAAGTGCAAATCCGGATCATATTTATGTCTGATTCATGAATACGAAAAATACTTTTTTCCATAATATTACTTATTTAATGGTATCACCTCTTGTCTTTTATATACATATTCGATCTAATTACGATTAGATTGAAACTAAATCTAATTTAGTGATACGTGCATATTAGACAAAAACTCTATGATTTACAATGTAGTGAACGTAGTTTGTAATTGACATTTGAAAGCATCATTATAAGTTGTATATCCTTAAATAAAGGTAATTCTGATGGTGTAGAAAAACTAGACGCATAGGGGCATTATGTATCGTCGTCCCCCATACGCCTAACTATAACTAGAATTGGGGGTGCAGATCTCTTCTACCCACCAAACTCTGAACTAAAGTCCAGGTACATGAACCTATGCCGTCATCTTGGCTCTGAAAACTATGATCTATGGGCGTTACGTATCGTCGTCCCCCTAGTCTTCTACATGTGCACATGTTCTCTGTCCGTCAATTCCAACTGTGTCAAGTTACATATTGGGGTGAGTTTTTCCCTCATGCCCCGAAAATATAAAAGTAATACTGATAAACTTTAAAACTTTTAAATCAAATCTCATTTAACATGTAACTGATAAATCAAACAAGGCTAACATCTTAAAACTTTTTTAAAAGCAAGTCTTGAAATAACTTTTAATCTAAACCCAATAATTATAAAATCAATTTGCAAGAAAATAAATCCATACTCACAAATTTGAAGTCCAGGTAAGTTTCCTTCACGTCACTGGGGGCGTGCGCGGCTCCTATCGAGTATCTATAAAATATTCGGTGTCAAAATCAACAGTTATAAAATACGATTCATAATCAAATAAAATTCCTTAATCTAATCGGATTTCCCCATTAAAATCTTTTTATCCCTCCAATGAATTGAAAAATAAGACCTTGATTTTTGGTTACTCTTAGCGTTTCCAAAAAAAAATTTTGGTTTCTGGTCGTCGCATCGCGACTAGGCGCAAACAAGGCGTCACGACGCGTCGTCATTTCCCTAGGCAGATTCTGCTGTGCCGAGACCAGTCCCCGAAATCCAAACTCACACAATCCCAAATCAAATTCTACTTCTACAACACATCCCCAAGCAAATATATCATCTAATTCATCATTATAACACACTACTAACATCCAACACCATCAAACTTCATCATCCTTACAAAATCAACAAACTTGAAAAACCAATCTAAAGTTACCCAAAATACTCGTTTCTTCAACATAAATCATCCTAACATCATCCTCATCAACCGATCAATATCCCCCAATCATCTAATTATCAAAATTTGAATTATAAAAACTTGGGTCAAGAACACTTTACCTTAGTTTAATTTATTTTCCCTTCTTCACAATGCACCAAAGCCTTCTTTTTCCTTTCTTAAAGTTGGTTTGAGTGGATTATTAGGTTTAGCTTCAAGTTTTGGCAAGAAAAATTACAAGTCTCCCTCTATTTTCCCTATTTTTCTCACATCCAGAGCAACAAAGAAGAAGAAATTTCTTTTTCTTTTCTTTTTCCGTACTGTCTTAATTATTTTTCTTATTACTTACTAATTTTCTAGAAAGGTGTAGAAATTTCAATTAAGTGGGCTTTAGGCTTATCCTCACTTATTTAATTTATTATGGGCTTGGGCTTCTCTTTTTTTCTTCTATTCATGTTCTTTAGTGTTGGGCTTAACACCAAACAATGGAAATTGGGCTTACTAAAATAAGTATTCATTACTTCTAATTATTATGAAAATTATTTACTAACGCGGGAAAAAAAATTCAAAGCGTCTCAAATCGAGCTAAGCGATTAGGGTCGTTACAAATTCTCCCATCTTAAAGTGATCCGTCCTCGAATCAAAATATTTAAAGGGCTTCATCCACGAAGAGTTGGGGATATTGTTCTCTTATGACTCCTTTTGGTTCCCATGTAGCCTCTTCATCTCTGTGATACTGCCAAATCACCTTAATTGAAGGAACCCATCGAAACCGTAGCTTTCTTATTTTTCTACCCATAATCGCTACTGGTTGTTCTGAATAAGACAGATCTTGATGGATGACAACCGTCCGAGGCTCCAACACATGGGATTTGTCTCATAAATACTTCTGTAACATAGATACGTGAAAAACTGGATGTATCCTATCCATTCTGGGTGGAATCGCCATCTCATAAGCTCTTCCTCCAACTCCCGAAATATCTCAAACGGTCCAATAAATCTAGGGCTAAGTTTACCATTCTTACCAAATCTTATGACTCCTTTGAAATGAGATACTTTGAGAAATACAAAATCCCCCACCTGAAACTCTAAAACTTAGAGGTAAACTAAGAGCCTCGATCGGAGACAATTGAGATAGGAACTCCATGCAATGACACTATCTCATCAAGGTACAGATTGGCATACTGGGCTGCTGTAAAGCTAGTCTTCACTGGAAGAAAATATTCTAATTTAGTTAATCTATCTACGATCACCCATATAGAATCACAGCCTTTGAGGTATGTGAGAGCCCAACGACAAAATTCATGGTGATTTGCTCCTATTTCCATTTTGGAATCTCTAAACTATGTAATTTTTCTGCTGGTCTCTGGTGTTCAGATTTAACCTGCTGGCAAGTGAGACACCTGATGACGAATTCAGCTACATACTTCTTCATGCCATCCCACCAATACAGATCCTTAAGGTCACGGTACATTTTGGTGATCCCTGGATGCATGGTGTAAGATGAGGTATGAGCCTTCTCCAATAGCAAGTGTTTCAACTTTGGAACTGGAGGCACAAGAATTCTACTCTGCTTCCTTATGGGGTCTTCACTATCTATATAATACTCATCCTCAGTATCAAGTCGTAATCGGTATTTAATCCACTGCACCTCAGGATCTGCTTCATGTGCAGTTTTGATTTCATCAATAAGAGTAGATTTAACTTGAACTTGAGCCAACAACCCTCCTTGTGCTGTTACCTGAAAATTCACTCCATCCAGCATACAACTTTGCATCAGTTCAGCTGGGCACCATCTCTCAATCGGAAAATGAGCCAAACTCCCCATAAACTTCCTACTCAAGGCATCCGCGACAACATTATACAAGCCATTAGAGTATACAGCCACTCAAAATAAGATATAACTCGCGACAAGGTTACTAGAGTATACAGCCACTCATATATAGTAGTACCTCGGGTATACCACATATACAAGCCACTGCTACTCCATTACTGCAGTCACTGATTCCCTAGACCATACTCTGATACCATCTTTGTAACATCTCCAATACGAAAATGTTATCGGCATGCAACAGATCTCACTGTTGCCTAAGCCTCAAACTCATGAATTAGAACTATTGTTTTTATCTCAATGCTATGCAATATCCATTACATCACACATGCAAATTTGTATGCTTGAATCAACTTAAATGAAAGATCATAAAAGGAAACTCATGCATATATACATGCACTAAAGTAAATACAATGTGTCAACAACATCACTCATGTCAATGATACAACAAAATGACTCCATAAAAGACTACATTCTAAATGAATTTAGTTATGGAATGATGGACCCGACGACTAGTGACTGTAGTGTAACACTTTTCTTCGAACTGGATCTCCAAAACGGCACATGGCTCACCAAAAGGAGTGTTCTGCAAAAGAACTGGGAAGTGGTAGGGTGAGTCCAGAGGATCTCTGTGAGTGGAGCTACAAAAATACGAAATCGAATCAGAACATCATATGAAATCATTTATACTTAAAGCTTTTCTTAAAACTTTCTAAAAAGGTAATTCTGGTGGTGTAGAAAAACTGGACGCATAGGGACGTTACGTATCGCCGTCTCCCTATACGCCTAACTATAACTAGAACTGGGGATGTAGATCTCTGTTACCCACCAAACTTTGAACTAGAGTCCAGGTACATGAACCTTTGCCATCATCCTGGCTCTGAAAACTAGGATCTAGGGGCGTTACGTATCATCGTCCCCCTAGTCTTCTACATGTGCACATGTTCTATGTCCGTCAATTCCAACTGTGTCAAGTTACATACTGGGGTGAGTTTTTCCCTCATGCCCCAAAAATGTAAAAGTAATACTGATAAACTTTAAAACTTTTAAATCAAATCTCATTTAACATGTAACTGATAAATCAAACAAGGCTAACACCTTAAAACTTTTTAAAAGCAAGTCTTGAAATAACTTTTAATCTAAACCCAATAATTAAAAAATCAATTTGCAAGAAAATAAATCTCCACTCACAAATTTGAAGTCCAGGTAAGTTTCCTTCACGTCGTTGGGGGCGTGCGCGGCTTATGCCGAGTATTTATAAAATATTTGGTGTTAGAATCAACAGTTATAAAATACGATTCATAATCAAATAAAATTCCTTAATCTAATAGGATTTCCCCATTAAAAATTTTTTATCCCTCCAATGAATTGTAAAACGACACCCTGATTTTGGTTACACTTCACATTTTCTAAAAAAAATTTCTGGTTTGGCGCCAGCTGCACGTCGCGACGCGTCGTCATTTCCCTCGGCAGATTTTGCCCTGCCAAGACCAGTTCCAAAAATCCAAACTCACACAACCCCAAATCAAATTCTACTTCTACAACACATTACCAAGCAAATATATCATCTAATTCATCATTATAACACACTACTAACATCCAACACCGTCAAACTTCATCATCCTTATAAAATCAACAAACTTGAAAAACCAATCTGAAATTTCCCAAAATACTCATTTCTTCACCATAAATCATCCTCATCAACCCAACAATATCCTCCAATCATCTAATCATCAAAATTTGAATTATTAAAATTTGGGTCAAGAACACTTTACCTTAGTTTAATCTCTTTTCCCTTCTTCACAATGCACCAAAGCCTTCTTTTTCCTTTCTTAAAGTTAGTTTGGCTGGATTACTAGGTTTAGCTTCAAATTTTGGCAAGAAAATTTACAAGTCTCCTTCTCTTTTCCCTCTTTTTCTCACATCCAGAGCAACAAAGAAGAAGAAATTGTTTTTTATTTTCTTTTTTTCCTTATTGTCTTAATTATTTTTCTTATTACTGACTAATTTTCTAGAAAGGTGTAGAAATTTCAATTAAGTGGGCTTTGGGCTTATCCTCACTTATTTAATTTATTATGGGCTTGGGTTTCTCTCTTTTTCTTATTTTCTTGTTCTTTAGTGTTGGGCTTAACACCAAACAATGGAAATTGAGCTTACTAAAATAAGTATTCATTACTTCTAATTATTACGGAAATTATTTACTAACCCAGGAAAGAAAATTCAAATCGTCTCAAATCGAGCTAAGCGATTGAGGTCGTTACAACTATTTATGTCGCTATTTGATATTGAATAAATATGTTTAGGTGAAATATGAATAAATTATTCATATTTGATATTGAATAATTTATTCGGTAATTTAAAAGATTTTAAAATTACGATTTCACCCGAACTGCGAGTTTCTGCTGCACCCGCGCCAAAACCCCAACAAATATATTATGCATGAGAAATTAACAGTGTTGGACATGTCATAAATAACTGAGATGTTACATTTATTGACGAAAGGAATGTGTCGTTAAAACTAGCGACCAAATGTCGGCGGAATAATTTCATATGTATTTATTTATTTATTATTATTATTTTTGTTGTTGTTATTATTGTTTATTATTTATTATTTTTATAATTTTATTATTAATTATAAAATTTTGGATATTAAATATAAATATATTTTTTATTAGTTAAAAACATGTTCACCTCAATAGGCCTCACATTGAAAAAAAGCCTTCGACAATATTACTCAAATTTCTTCAAGAAAATGAGCAAAATTCTCTTAATATTTGATAAAATTAAGTGAAATTCACATCATGTTATAAATTAAGTTAAACTACTGGATATGAGGATTTTGTTTAAATATTTTTGATAAGGTTTTAAAGCATGAGGGAAATAAAATCCCTTATAAAGTTTTTCGTTTAATTTTAAAATATGAAAATGATAAATTTCGACAAACTTCCGGAAAACTTTTCCATTTTATTCTCAGGAAAAAAAGAAAAGAAAAAAAGGTAAGTGTAGGAGGAGAATATCTGAATATGAATTATAAATGGTACACAATTAAATGTCAGGATATTTGAACAAATTCATTAAGATTGAGCACAGAAGGTGGTTGAGCAGTCACCATCCTCTTTAAGTTTATTAATTTTTATGCTCATATACTATCATACTATATATAATTAATTTTCAATTTTCCTGTTTTTTTTTTTGGTTGCAGGGCTCATGCATGTGCTTTCACTTACCCTCTAATTCAAACAAAAAAAAAAAGTACTTAATTCTCATTTTTTTTGACCCATTGTTTTCAATATTGAAAAGTGTTGACGGTGGATTTTGGTCTCAGGGTAATATGGGAATATCACCTCCGAGGTAATCCTCCTTCAACTGTGAATTTGTTTGGTTATGGGGGAAACCAAAAGCAAACTTAGCAAAAGACGGAAAATACGCCAATCGACAAGGAGATTTAACGTGGTTCGGTGGATTTGGATCCGACCTACGTCCACGGACACAAACTGAATTATACTTTTATTGCTGAGATATGCTTCTCTGATATCTCTTGAGCTTACAAGTTTTTCAATAATGATTCTGATGCCTTTTACACATGCTCTGCCCTCCTATTTATAATGGAGAAGTAATCAGATTCCTCTTAATACAAGGATTTCCTCCTGTAAATGGTTTTCTCTTCCTAAAAGGACTCCTAGTTGATCCAATTTCTTCTTTTCTCATAAGAATCCCTAATAAAAACTACCTTTACTCTCTTTATCCTACTAGGATGTTGACTTATTTAACTTTTCCTCTTGGAAGTAGGATAATTAAATATCTTATCCTGTAGGAATATGATTTCTTATCTCCTGGAGCACGTCTTGCCGGGTGGTCGGTCTTCATGAGGTCGGTCATGATGGTCTTTCGAACTAGGAATGCTTCTGCCGACCTGTATATTGCTCGGTCGCTGTCCAATGTGGTCGGTTTACTGATAAGGGTGCTCGGTATTTCCCTGCCCGTAGTACTCTTGTGACCGGGTCGGTATTTTAATGATCTTTGACCGAGGAGAAAGTCACCTTTTTGTCCCTGTCGTGTTGTTTCAGATTCTGTAGTGCCCGAAAACACCATCAACATCTGTCCCCTAGTTCTCGGTTCCAACAAGTGTGCTAGTTGGTGCCGGGAACTATATGAAGAGAGTGTGCTGATTGTGCTTGCTGGCAGTCGTCTCGGAATGTGAAAAAAGGAATCTTCTTGTCGTTTCATTCGTCTTTCCTCGAGACGCACAACCATCATGTCTTCTTAAATGCCCATCAAATCATCTTTTAGGGTTTCTTCTAACTTTTGACATTTGTCAAACATCCGCTGGGTTCCCGCTCAAACTGACGGTGATGTGCCTCTCAGTCATGACTATATATAAAGAAAAAGGTTTTACTGTTCCCATTTCTTCTTTTTAGCAATCGTCCGTTTCTTTTCTTTGTGATCCGTTTAACTCCGTGTTCTTTGAAGCTCAAGTCGCGGTCTTCATCCTTCTTTGTTGCCGAGCACCCAAGGAACGAACACCAACTCACCTTATATCCTCCTGCTTCTGAGAAGAAAAAGTAAGTTTCCTGGGCGATCTTCTTCCCTTTCTCTCTCTCTTTTTTGTGTGTCGTGGTTCTATTTGTTTGTTTTGTTTTAGGGAGAGACTTGTGGTTTTGTTGTGTTTTGCTTTAGGGCACTTCTTTAGAGACTCCAAATCTAGTTTTAGTACGGGCATCGTGGGTAGCTTCTCGTAGACTGATTCTCCCCCTTTTCTCTGTTTTTCTGGGTGTCAGGGATGTCTGACAGTAATTCTTCCTCCGAGAGGCCTGTCCAAATCTCAGCTTTCCCTGCTGAAGAGCTCTCCTCGGGCTCAGGGGCGCCCAGTGTAGAAGATCTCGATACTACCCCTACCCCTTCTGAGGTCGAAAATGACTCCTATCATCAGAGGGTTCCTCGGAAGGACCCAGAGCCTGGAGAACTTGGGCCGTCGGCTCTGGATATGAACCGTCCTTCTAAAATAACTGAGGATGATCTGGCGTTATTGAGGCAGCGATACAACATTCCAATAGATATTGCTCTAGAAGTTCCCGGTCCAATGGACCGTGCTAGTCAGCCTGACGAGGGCTCGGTGGCGCTTCTTCCCATCTTTTTTGAATGTGGGCTGCGGCTGCCGATGCAACGCTATTTCGCTTGGATGCTGGCCGAGATGGAGCTTGCCCCTTGTCAGTTGAGTTTGAATAGCTGGAGGATCCTAGCTGGTGTATATGTGGTCTGGCACCGGGCAGGTTTAGGTGTACCTTGCTTGGAAGAGGTGAAAAGGTTGTATCGTTTGAAGTCTAACCCAAAGACTCACTACGGCTGGTATTACCTTTCTGCTTATGACAGCTCGTCCAACCTCGTCCAGAAACTCCCTGATTCTAACAAGAACTTCAAAGACCTTTGGTTCTGGGCTACTGGGGACTGGGGTCGGGTCCTGAGATCTTTTGAGGAGGACGTCTCGGTTCCGGATATTTTCAGAGCGGGAGGTTAGGGGTTTAACACCTTTCCTGTCTTTTCTTTATTCCCGTTCTTAGCTTTTTAGGTTTCTGACTTCTCTGGTTTCTCCCAGCTTGTTGGCGAGATGCTCCAAAGGTTTCTCGCCAGGTTCGGAGGCGGGTTCATTGGGCTCGGGGATATGCTGCCCCCTGGAGGAATTTGATTAATGATGCGGCCTTTGTTGAGTCGGGCCTTATTCAGGCCGTCCATCCGGAAGTATCTGGCCGGTTAGGTAGGTGTCTGATGGCTGTTTTTAATGATCTTTCTTGTTTGCTTCATCATGTTTGATATTTTGCTATATGCTCGGTCCTTGATTTCCTTCCTTTTTTCTCTTTGTAGGTATGTCGAAGAGGCCAAAGTTCCTAGAAAAGTTGGCCGGTACCATGAAGAAGGCCGGCCATGCTGAAACTTCGCAGGCACGGGCCGACCCCGCTGAGGATACATCTCCTGGACAAGTCCAAACAAGTGCTCGGGGGCTGTCATCACCTACTGGCGTGCAATCATCAGGATCCGCTCGCCTTGCCAGTTCGCCGAAGCCTCTTAGGAAGAGGAGGCGTCAGTTCGGGGCCGAGGAGGCCGAGCCGACCCAGGAGGGAGAAGATGAGGGGGCTGTTCCAGCCAAGAGGAAGGATATTCGTCGGGGGAAGAAGTCCTCTGAAGGTTCCTCCAGGCAAAGGAAGGGCCCTGTGGTCCGTGGGGCGGATGACTTGGGGGAGAGCATCCGGGAGGCCACCTCTCACTTGGTGCCGGCTATCAATGAATTGGCCGAGGCGATTCCCCCGGGGGAGGTCTCGAGGTACGAGGACATATCTCCCGAGGGGGTTGTGGTCGAGATGAGTTCTCAGATGGCGAAGGTATTTTTATTCCCCTTCTCGGTCTTTTTTGGTTTCTCTTTTCTTGTATCTGACTTCTTCCTCTCTTTTTGTGTGCAGGCCAACTACCTTATGGCCAAGAACAAGTCGAGTCTTCTGACTTTACTGTCCGAGGGCGGTCAGGCCCAAAGGCTTCAAAATCGCCTTTCCGAAGTGGAGGTAAAGTTGGCTGACCGGGAGGAGACGATCAGGAATCTCGAGGCGGCCGCTGTTGAGAGTTTCAAAACGAACAAGGCTCTCAAAGCAGCTGCTGTGCTGGAGCGGAAACTTTCTGATAATGCCAGGGAGGACCTGAAGGTTGCCCAGTCTGAAGTTGGCGTTCTGAAGGGGAGGTTAGCAAGTGCTGAGGCCAAGTTGAAGAACAAAGATGAGGAGGTTGCACGGGCCCGAGATAGTCTTGAGAAGAAGAAAACCGAGCTTGAGGAGAGGGAGATTGATCTCGAGGGGAGAGAGACTGAGCTGGAAAAGAGAGAAGCTGATCTTGAGGTTGAGAAGGAGGCCATCCGTCTCGAGGGAGTTGGTGACTGTGCCGAGATAATACCGATGGTGCTGCCGAGCTTGAATATGGACCCTATCTACGCGGCCATCGGTTACTGTAAGGGGGAGATTTCTGAAGAAGAGTTTCAAAAGTGGATCCCTCCCCTGCCTGAGAAGGTGATGGATCCCGCCCCCATCTCGGTCATTCTGGCCCCTGAGGTTCCTCCTGAAGAAGGATCGGGGGTTCCTGTCGTGGACGAGGACTGTTTTGAGATCCCTCCTTCTGGTGCTGAAGTCGCAGTTCCTCTTCCTGCTGCTGAAGTTGCAGCTCCTCCTCCTGCCGCCGAAGTTGCAGCTCCTCCTCCTGCCGCCGAAGTTGCAGCTCCTCCTCCTGCCGCCGAGCCAACTGAGGAAGAAGCTCCTGCCCCTGCGCGGGATGAATGAGAAGGGGTAACCCTACCGGGGCCCTATGTACACTTGTCTTTTTTTTTTGTAACAACATTATAATTTGAATTCATATACATTTATGTGTTCATGTCTTATCTATTTCTTTCTTTGCTTTAGTGAAGAGTGAGGCACATGGACCCGCGGGATTGTTATGTCCCCGGTCCGGGGAGCTGTCTCGGTGGGGCGTAACCCGACCCCGAGTTGGGCGAGACACTTGGGTTCTGGGGGAATGTTACCTCCCCAGACCGAAGAGGACGACTCGGTGGGACGTAACCCGACCCCGAGTTGTGCGAGACACTTGGGTTCTGGGGGAATGTTACCTCCCCAGACCGAAGAGGCCGACGGTGGGACGTAACCCGACCCCGAGTTGTGCGAGACACTTGGGTTCTGGGGGAATGTTACCTCCCCAGACCGAAGAGGCCGACTCGGTGGGACGTAACCCGACCCCGAGTTGTGCGAGACACTTGGGTTCTGGGGGAATGTTACCTCCCCAGACCGAAGTGGCTGACTCGGTGGGACGTTGCCCGACCCCGAGTTGAATAACCAAGTGGCCTCGGCGGAACGAATCCAGCCCCGAGCCGAATTCCCTTGGGATTTATTCAGAAGGGAGGTGAATCAACCTTTGAAGCCCTACCGGATCTGGCATGGGCGTCCCCTTGTCAGACCAGTGAAAAACAAAAAAAATAAAAATAAAATAAAAATGTGGGGGTGACTTTAGCACTTGTCCCAAAGCAAAACGTTTAAAATGTAAATAACAGCACGGATGTCTCAGAGCAGCGTCCCGTCTGAGGCCTCCAAAACACAATTCTGAATCTTTCAATTCAGCGTCCTGGCGAACCAGGATTTGGATCAGGTGAGCGTTTGAATGGTAAGGGCACCTCCTCTGTACGTCAGGTCACTATGGAGCCTGCGTTTTACGCGAGGGCTCCTCCTTACCACGCTGGAGTAGGTGCACGCTACGGGGGCATAACGCCTCCCCGTGCTGCGCCTCTCCGGATCCAAATGATGAATGGATCAAAGAGTGCCCGGGATACCAAGGGCATATTCCTCCTTAGGTCCGGTGTCACTGGAGCAAGCAATCGTCACGGGGGCATCGTCTCTCCCCGTGCTATGCTTTCCCACGGATCCATTACATTGAGTGGCCTCGGCGGAACAAAATCCAGTCCCGAGCCGATCAACCAAGTGGCCTCGGCGGAACGAATCCAGCCCCGAGTCGAAAGAAAGACGGCTCTGGGGGAATGTCCCGTCCCCAGACCAGAAGAGTGCGACTCGGTGGGACTAAAACCCGACCCCGAGCTGAAAGAGATGGCTCTGGGGGAATGTCCCATCCCCAGACCAGAAGAGCACGACTCGGTGGGACTAAAACCCGACCCCGAGCTGTGAAAGAGATGGTTCTGGGGGAATGTCCCATCCCCAGACCAGAAGAGCGCGGCTCGTGGGACTAAAAAACGACCCGAGCTGAAAGAGATGGTTCTGGGGGAATGTCCCATCCCCAGACCAGAAGAGCGCGGCTCGGTGGGACTAAAACCCGACCCCGAGCTGAAGGAGATGGTTCTGGGGGAATGTCCCATCCCCAGACCAGAAGAGCACGACTCGGTGGGACTAAAACCCGACCCCGAGCTGAAAGAGATGGTTCTGGGGGAATGTCCCATCCCCAGACCAGAAGAGCAGACTCGGTGGGACTAAAACCCGACCCCGAGCTGAAAGAGATGGTTCTGGGGGAATGTCCCATCCCCAGACCAGAAGAGCACGACTCGGTGGGACAAAACCCGACCCCGAGCTGAAAGAGATGGTTCTGGGGGAATGTCCCATCCCCAGACCAGAAGAGCGCGGCTCGGTGGGACTAAAACCCGACCCCGAGCTGAAAGAGATGGTTCTGGGGGAATGTCCCATCCCCAGACCAGAAGAGCGCGACTCGGTGGGACTAAAACCCGACCCCGAGCTGAAGAGATGGTCTGGGGAATGTCCCATCCCCAGACCAGAAGAGCACGACTCGGTGGGACTAAAACCGACCCCGAGCTGAAAGAGATGGTTCTGGGGGAATGTCCATCCCCAGACCAGAAGAGCACGACTCGGTGGGACTAAAACCCGACCCGAGCTGAAAGAGATGGTTCTGGGGGAATGTCCCATCCCCAGACCAGAAGAGCCGACTCGGTGGGACTAAAACCGACCCCGAGCTGAAAGAGATGGTTCTGGGGGAATGTCCCATCCCCAGACCAGAAGAGCGCGACTCGGTGGACTAAAACCGACCTCGAGCTATGCTTTCCCATGGATCCATTTCGTCGAATAGCCTCGGCGGAATGAAGTCCAGCCCCGACCTGTTTGACCGAGTGGGTAGGGATCCATGAGTGTCTGAGCTCTTCTTCTTCTCTTTCTTCTTTTTTTTTTTTTTTTTAGAAAGGCGGGTGAGAAATAAAAGTTTTATTTATTTTTGGGGACATTTTTTACAACTCTCTGGTGGGTCAATTGCATTTTGATCCTTGCCCTTTTCACTGTAGACAGATAAAAGGAAGGGCAGGTTTTTTTTTACTGAAAGTATTTCCTTAACATCTCAGCGTTCCATGGTTTCTTCAGCCTCGTGCCGTCCAGTCGTTCTAGGATGTATACTCCTGGTTTCATCACTTTTACCACCTTGTAGGGCCCCTCCCATTTGGCACCCAGGGAGCCTTCCTCCGGTTTTCGAGTATTTAGGGTGACTTTTCTTAGGACTAGGTCGCCCGGGACGAAGGTGCGAGTCCGAATTCTTTTATTGTAGAAACGGGCCATCCTTTGTTGGCAGATCGCAGTTTTCATGGCCGACCTCTCTCTTTTTTCTTCGATCAGGTCGAGGTGGTTTCTGATAAGTCCTTCATTCTGTTTGCTCTCGTAGTGCTGGACCCTGTGGGAAGCTACTCCGATCTCTGCCGGGATGACAGCTTCGTATCCGTATGCCAGGGAGAATGGGGTTTCTCCCGTGGAGTCTTTATAGGTTGTTCGGTGCGCCCATAGTACTTCTGGTAATTCTTCGACCCATAAGCCTTTGCTGGATCCAAGCCGAGCTTTGAGGTTGGCTTTAATGGTTTTGTTCGTTGCCTCGACTTGGCCGTTTGATTTGGGATGGGCCGGTGTGGCAAATCTTAGGGCAATCTGGAGGTCTTCGCAGAGCTTTCTGAAACCTTTGCTGTCGAATTGCTTCCCGTTGTCTGTGATGATGGCTCGGGGAATCCCGAACCGGCAGACGATATTTTTTCTCAGGAATTCAGTGGCTCTTTTCTCTGTTATGGTGGATAATGGTTCTGCCTCCACCCATTTAGTGAAATAGTCTATAGCTACGATGGCATACTTCGCCTGTCCTTTCCCTTGCGGCATTGGCCCAATGATGTCCAGTCCCCACTGGGCGAATGGCCAGGGACTGAGCAGTGTGGTTAGCTGTTCGGCTGGTTGGTGGTGGAGGTTTGCGTTTTTCTGGCATCCTTCACACTTGCGGGCTACTTCTATGCCGTCCTGGTGCATGGTCGGCCAGTAAAAACCTTGTCTTAAGGCTTTGTAGGCAATTGAGCGGCCTCCGGCGTGGCTTCCGCAGATGCCGGTATGTATTTCTCTGAGCACATAATTTGCCTCGTCCTCTGCAAGACATCTCAATAGAGGGACTGAGTAACCCCGCCGGTAGAGTATCCCGTTGATTAGGGAGAATTTGATGCTTTTGTATTTTAACCTTCGGGCTTCTGTTTTGTTCTCTGGTGTTTCTCCTGTTTCCAAGTATTTTCTGATGGGTTGCATCCACGATGCTTGGCTTTCTTTATCTAAAACTTCCACTTCGGACTCTCCCACACTCCTCTCCCGGACATAAATCAAGGGGATCACCCTAGGGTGCTCGGCTTTTGTTGAAGAGGCGAGCCGTGCCAGGGAGTCTGCCTCACAATTGTCTTCTCGAGGGATTTGTTCGAAGCTTACATCTCCCATCTTCTCCGTTATTTTCTGTACTTCGGTCAGATAGGCCATCATTTTAGGCTCTCTTGCCTGAAACCCCCCTTTCAGTTGCTGAATGGCCAGCTGCGAGTCACTCCTTACTACTACATCTTGGATCCCTAGAACCGTGCACAGTCTCAAACCGCCCAGTATTGCTTCATACTCTGCTTCATTGTTGGTTGCCGTGAAAGCAAATTTCAGGGCGAGCAAGATTTCTTCTCCCTTGTCACTTTTTAAGACGATTCCTGCGCCATTGCCTTGTGTGCTGGCCGAACCGTCTACAGACATTTCCCATCTGTCTTCGTCTATAGCCAGAGTCTGGGGGTCGGTACATTCGGCGACAAAATCTGCTAGTGCTTGTCCTTTCACTGCTGCTCTTGGGAGGTAGGTGATGTCATGTTCACTCAGTTCTACCGACCACTTTACTAATCTGCCAGAAACTTCTGGCCGCTGTAGAATTTGTTTTAGGGGATGGCCGGTGTATACCTTGATGGGATGGGTCTGGAAGTAAGGCCGTAATTTCCGAGCCGCCGTGACTAATGAAAGAGCGACTAGCTCGTGTAATGGATACCGGGTTTCGGCGTCTAAGAGGGCTTTGCTGATATAGTAGACAGGTTTCTGGATTTTGTCGGTCTCTTGTATCAGTACTGAACTCACTGCTCGGTCCGAAACGGCCAGATATAGGTATAATGTTTCTCCTGGGAGTGGTTTAGCTAGGAGCGGGGGCTGCACCAGATACTGTTTCAGCTGTTGGAAGGCTTCTTCGCATTCTGCCGTCCAGTCGACATCCTTTTTTGCCTTTTGGATTACTTTGAAGAAAGGATGGCATTTGTCAGTTGCCCGTGATATGAACCGGTTGAGGGCAGCCACTCTACCGGTCAGACTCTGTACTTCCTTTACTGTTTTGGGAGACTTCAGGGCCAGTATTGCCTGGATCTTCTGTGGATTCGCCTCAATTCCTCGGGCACTTACCATGTAGCCTAAAAACTTCCCTGAGGCTACCCCGAAGGTACACTTTTCTGGGTTGAGTTTCAGGTTGTGTTTTCTCAGAAGCTTGAAGGTTCTTCTTAGGTCGTCCATGTGGTTGTCTGGTACTTTTGACATTGTTATCATGTCATCGACATAAACTAACATTGTAATGCCAATGAGTGGTTTGAAGACTTTGTTCACTAATCTTTGGAAGGTGGCCCCAGCATTTTTTAGCCCGAAGGGCATCACTTTATAACAGTAGAGCCCCTGATCCGTGATGAAGGTGGTCTTCTCTTCGTCCGCCGGGCACATTTTGACCTGGTTGTACCCGGAGAAAGCATCCATGAAGCTCAGTAATCCTTGACAGGCTGTGGTGTCTACCAGTTGGTCTATGTTTGGCAAAGGAAAACTGTCCTTTGGGCACGCCTTGTTTAAGTCGGTGAAGTCGACACACATTCGCCACTTGCCGTTGTTCTTCCTGACCAATACTACATTCGATACCCAATCAGGGTACCTTGCTTCCCTGATGAGACCCGCCTTTAGTAATTTTTCGACCTCGGCTGCTATTACTTTACTCCTCTCCTGATTGAAGTTCCTTCTTTTTTGCCTGACTGGCTTGCGGGATGAGTCTATCGCTAGGCGGTGATTGATGAACTTTGGGTCGATCCCTGGCATGTCATCATATCCCCAGGCAAAGATGTCCGGGTATTCCTTCAGGCATTCTAGAAGACTTTGTCGTATCGACTTGCTCAGGCCTCCCCCTATCTTTATACTTTTTCCTGGCCCGTAAAGTTCTATCTCTTCTGTTTCCTCGGCTGCGGCGAGTCGGGCATTTTTGTTTGGTCGGGTGCCTGGGCTTTCGTTTTCTTCTTCTTCTCCCTGGTTCCTTCGTCGTTTTCGGTGTCTGCGGTGATGCAGAGAGTTTCTCGTGAGAGAGTCGCGAAGCAGCTGCGAGCTGTTTTCTGGCTTCCACACACAATTCCGATCCCTTCCCGAGTGGGGAACTTCAATTTCAGGTGGTAGCAGGACATTGCTGCTTTTGTTTTCATCATGAAGGGCCGCCCGAAGATGGCCTGGTAACTGCTCATGCAGTCTACTACGGTGAAGTCCGTCATGATTGTCCGGGTCCGAGGGTGCGTCCCGACAGTTATTGCCAACTGTATTTTTCCCAGTGGGATGACAGTTGACCCTCCGAAACCGTACAGGGGAGTGCTATCGTTGGTCAGGGTTGCATATTCCACCCCTAGGTCGTCTAGTGCTTCTCTGGAAATTATGTCAACCGCGCTCCCGGGGTCTACCAGGATTCTGTCAACCTCTGATCCGCTGATGATTGCCTTGATTATCAATGCGTCGTCATGAGGAAAACTTACTCCTCGGGCGTCCTCATCAGTGAACATTATTGGTACCGACCGGGCTCCCTGTAGCCCTGTGCCCTGCTCTGTCTCTAAGACATCTGGTCCTCGGGTTCTGCTGTAATCCTTCCTTGACCGGTTAGAGTTTCCGGCCAGTGTTTTTCCCCCTGCGATGATGTTGATCTGGCGACCACGTGCTCTTTGCCGGGCGGTCATGACCTCGTGGTCAATGTATTTGTTCAGATACCCGTTTCGTGCTAGATCCTCCATTTGCTCTCGCAGGTCTTTACATCCGTCTGTTGCATGTCCCTTGGAATTGTGGTGCATACAGTAGGCCTTTTGATTTCTATTGTCCGGTGGGAATCTCCTTTGGTCGGGTTCCACTAAGAGACCTTTCCCCTGGATTTCCATGATAATTTGTCTTAGTGGTTTCTTTAGGGGGATGTAGGCATCTTCTCCGACCACATGGTTTACTTGGGTCGGCGCTCTTTTCTTGATTGTCCCGGTGGAGTGGTTTGAACTCTTTTTGCTTCGGGTGGGGTCTCCTGGATTCTCTTTCCGTTCGGCGGGGGGCGCCCTCCCTTGCGGTCCTATCTCTGATGGTGCTCCCTTTTCGGGATACTTTCTCCTCGTTTTCTAATAAAACGAACTTCCGGGCCACCTCCAGGGCGGTGGCGTAGTCCGGGGTGTCTTGGATCCTTAGATGGGTCCACAGCCTTCCGATCCTCAAGGCTCCTTTCAAGCTTTCCAGGGCCTCGGGGGATTCATACCCTCCAACCTCGAGTACCATATTATGATACCTTTCAATAAATATTTTCAGAGGCTCATCGTCTCCTTGCTTCATGAGCCTGAGTTCTCCAATCGTTTTCCTGGGGACACAGGCCCCTTTGAAGTGGCGTATGAATGATTCTCTCAGTCGTGCGAAGCTGCTGATGCTTCTTGGGGCTAGGCTTCTGTACCATAGAATGGCCGGTCCGGCCAGGGTGAGCGGAAATACTTTGCAGATGGCGTCCCCGGTTACCCCTTGTACTTCCATTAATAGAACGAAACCTTCAATGTGGGTTTTGGGATCGGTATGGCCTTTGTATGGTGTCATGTTGGGCATACTGAATCTTTTTGGGAATTTCTCTGATCTTATTTCTTCCGTGAGGGGGGACTCATCTTTGGCGTCCTGGTCATTCCCTTTGTTTGTATTGGGGTATACTCCCCATTTGACCAGCTCCTCCCGTAACCAAGATTTCATGTCGCTATCTTGGGTTCCATGCCGCCCCCCGTGGTTTCTTTTCTTTCGGCTATCTCGGGAGTGGTGCTTTTCTGGGTCGGTGTCTTCTCGCACCTTTTCGGTATGCTCCTTCCCTCTTCTCCGGGTACTGTGAGGGCTACCGTAGGAGGAGTCCGGTGATGTTTCGTCATCTTCCTCTTCCCACGTGTCCTCGATTTGGGAATCTCTCTGTACCACCACAGATCTCACCCTGTAGGGTTCCCTCCTCCGGGGACTGTTGTCTTCGCTTGCATCGATAATTCTCTTCCCTTCTGTTATCTCATTCCTTCGTCGGCTAGTCCCAGCCTCGAATTTTCCGTTGTGTGCTCCTTCCATTCTCTCCAACCGATCTACTATGGTTTTTAGTAGAGTTTGGTTTTCCTCCCTACTCTTCCTAAGGCTTTCCTCGATCTTTTCCATCCGATCTGCTGTTGAGTTCCCTGATGATTGTTGGTTTCCGCCTTCCGCCATTTGTCTTTACGCGAGTTGCTTTTTGTAGTTTTCCCCACAGACGGCGCCAACTGTTGACGGTGGATTTTGGTCTCAGGGTAATATGGGAATATCACCTCCGAGGTAATCCTCCTTCAACTGTGAATTTGTTTGGTTATGGGGGAAACCAAAAGCAAACTTAGCAAAAGACGGAAAATACGCCAATCGACAAGGAGATTTAACGTGGTTCGGTGGATTTGGATCCGACCTACGTCCACGGACACAAACTGAATTATACTTTTATTGCTGAGATATGCTTCTCTGATATCTCTTGAGCTTACAAGTTTTTCAATAATGATTCTGATGCCTTTTACACATGCTCTGCCCTCCTATTTGAAATTATTATAAAGTGGAGATCAAAGGATAACGATACTTGGGTCTCTCTTGGAAATTATTTTTATCATTTGAGTCATCTCATGTATTAATTAAAACTGTAAAAAAAAAAAAATATATTGTTATAATTGGAGAAAATCTACAATAGAATAGAGGTATTACGTTATCCCGTACAATAATCAAATCATTCATTGTCACATGTGTTAAAATATAAAAAAACAATAAAAAATATGGATATTAAATCATAAATGTCATTTATTATTTTATTGGTAATACTACATCACTCATGTCTTCATTACACACACAAAAAAATTACTCGTTATAATTGATAATGCCACCTTTTAACAAATAAATGAAGTAGTTTTAATTTTTAAAGGTTTGAAATAATTAATTTATATGTGAAAATATTAATTTTATGATTTAAAAAAAAAAAAATTTTTCCTGCTTGCGTTCGAAGTTCTAACATCATGACGAAATGGGGAAAATACATTTTCATATAATTAATGGTAAGACGGCTTCATTATTTTATATTATATTTGCAATTGCTGTTCATTACATCATCACTATCATTATTGTATTAATTAATAATAAAATTGAAACTTAAAAAATTTCATGATGATCAAATTTTAACTTATTAGGCTGCTCAAATGATCAATTGCTTTCAAGATTGTATGGGAAGTTCAAAAAGTTAATCAGGTCTTCTACATATAAATTCTATTTCTTATTATTTATTTTTGTCTAATCATAATACAGTAGGACCTTTTTATCTTCCTCTTTTTTTTATCTTTTTTTTTTTGGCTATTTCAAAATGAAATAATAGCTATTTTGATTAATATCAAGCATGTGTAAGATATAAATAGTTGCAAAATATTTAGGGTTGTTATTATTTCATTACTTTATAAATAATAAATAATAAATTATTAAAAAAAATTGGGGTGTAATGTTTTAATATTATATTCTTATAAAATCTTACATTTTATATGTAATATAATATAAAGACTTGTAAAGATATAATAATAACATATTATATCTTAAAATAATACCGATTTATTATTCTAAATTCTGAAATAGTGAAATGATAATAACCTAATATTTTAATATGCAAAGCTTAATTCAAAAGTTAATCATTTTTGGTGAAAATAATGGAAAATGGAAACGGCCAAAAGGAGCCTTAACCATGCTTAGTGGATAGTATGTGTCATAATCATTATATAATTACAATTCTATTGATAATCATATATAATTGAATCTATTGCTTTCACATCAACCATACTATTATTAGAAATATTTAAATTAACTAAACATATATAAGGGTAGGCATGGTTCGGTCCGATTTAGTATGATTATAAAAAAAAAAAAATTATTATAATTATTCATTTTTAAAAAAAAAATTAATTGTATGATTTTTTGTTAAAAAATTATAATTATTTTTAATTGTCGCTTCGGTTAACTACAATTCAGTTTTTATTTTAAATTTTTAAAAAATTATAACATTCACCGAATTTAACATTTGCTTAATTTTTTTTTTTATACTATAACTCTTCTAATCATCAGAAGTACACAAATAATTATTTTTCATAAGATATAATCATCATTTAAATTATTTAAAAAGAATAAAAATAAAAAGAATAATAACTAAAATAAAAAATTATAAATATTTCATTAAATTAGTTATCACTAAACACTAAATAAATTAAATAATGTAACAAATATAATTATAAAATAACAATATATTATGATATGATTCAATAAATGAAATTATTCAATTTAATCGGTTTGGTTCATTTTTTTAGTTAAAAAATTATTCCAATTCGGTTCGGTTCAATTTTTTAATTAAAATATTGAACAATAATTTTTTTTTTTTTTTTAAAAAAAATTGTCATTTCAATTCGGTTTTTTCCGATTCGATTCGATTTTTCATTCAATTTCAGATATTTTTTTTATCCACTAAACATATATCTATCTTACCAAACTATGTGCTTGAAAATTATCTAAAAATTCAATCATTTGAACAATTTCTATTTGTAGAGTAGTTTTGTAAAGAAGTTGTGTAAGATAATGACACTACATAGCGTAACAAATTCTCTAATTTTCTAAATTTTAAATTTTTTTTTTTTAATATTTGAAACTCCAACATTTAGAGAAATAAACGAAAAAACAACTTCAATGTTTTAGAAGAGAAATACAAGACCCAATCTATTAGTAAATTCCATTAGATCATAGGGGGAAAAAACATAATTTCACAAATAATAGTATTTGATTAACTTTTAAGTTGTATCGGAATACGCATACAAAATACTATCTATTTTGATGGTAAAGGTATAAGGTCCGTCATGATTTTATTCAGGTTATTAGGGTGGTTCAATTCCAAAATCTTAATCTAAATATTTCATATTAGTTAAATGTAAACAATTATTTATAAATATATCTCCAGATTCGATCTCAATTATAAATGATGTGAAATTTTTTGATACAATAGCAAATATATCACTCTATACCACCATTAGTTTTTTAATACAATTAAAATATGAGTAACATAATATCATCAATAGTTGTATTCAATATAATTATGACTTATTTGATAATATATTTTTTCAAATATTTTAATAAATATCATAAGTGTCGGAGAATCTTTCATATGCTACAAACATGACGAAATTTGGAGCTTGTTGCATTCACCTCTTTTACAATTTGCATTATAATAAATAACAAAAACATTATTAAAAATGTCATGTTAGTAGTAAAATAAAATAAAATAAAATAATGACAATGATAATGATAATGATAATTTTCCTTTATTTATACTGTGTCCTTATTATATAAATCATTTCTTTTATTTATTATTTTTTAATATAATAGCAATTCCTGATATTTTATTATATATATGAATTCTCTCCTTATTATATCACATTTTCTCTGCTCTGTTTTTATTAACTTTCAAGATTTTGTTGGGTTCAATATTTAGAAATGTATGCAGAGACAGGTCTGTTTTTCCCTTACATGCAGAATTTCTCTCAAGATATTCAGCAACTTGAAGAGTATTGTAAATCCAACAAGCCCATTTCTTCAATGGTACTTCCATTCTCTCCCTCTCTCTCTTTTTAAAAATTAAACTCTGTTAATGGGTTTCAATATTAACTCTGTTTTGGTATTTGATGATCTGCATTTATTTGACTGTTTTTGAGCTGGGTTTGAGTTTCCATTAGTTTCTTTTGGTTAATTTTAAATGGGTTCTTTTAATATTTTCTTATGGTCTTTGAATTCAGCCGTAACTGAAACTCTGTTTAATTGCTGGGGAAAAAAAAAAACTAATTACATTTTGTTTAATGAAATTTCACCTTTTGATCTTGAAAATTCAATATTTGTTTGTTTAATGTTATTTTTCTTCACCTTCTAATACTCTGTTCGGTTGGTGAAAGAAGTGATGAGGAACCAGAATTTAAAAAACTTTTGTGAGAATATGCTATCTGGGTTTCCACAAAGATGAAAAAGGCTTTTTTTTGGGTTTAAATATCCCAACTTTTCTTTGTCCACATTTTCTATGTAACCAAACAGTACATAAAGGGAAATGATTGAAAAACCAAAGGAAAAGGAAGCATCAAAATGGTAAATGATTTCAAGTCCACTAGTTCCGTGTTCTTCAAGGATTCTTCGATTTTTTCCCCCTCAAGAGTAGTAGTTGGTTTTTAGCTTTCCATGGCACTTTAAAAAAGCAAAATCTTTTATTTTAAATTAATTTTATTTTTTAAGGCACTAAAAGATGAGGGGAAAAAATTTTGAATTTATGTGTTTATTATTGTTTCAAGTCAAGAGAGGTTTGTTTTGGTTTCAAAAGTAATTTTGATATGATAGTTACCCATCAAAATTAGAAGTAGATATTTGCTTTCAATTAGTAAGTTTAGTTCTTGAGGGGAAGTTTAATTTGGAGTTTGTTGCCTGGAAATATGTGACCCTGAAGTTGATTAATTAGTTGCCATATTTGATTTCATCAACTTTCAGCTGAATTTTTTAATTAAGGAAACGATGTTCGATTTCTTCTTTTCAACTTTGATGGCCAAGTTTGGCCACCTTAAGAGGATTTTTTGGTTCAAAGGTTGCCATATTGCCAACTTGGTAGGATCCATTGTTTCTATCCCCTCCTACTCAGTGAATTATGCTACTGGCTCATAGATTGCTTTGAGGAATTTAATTATACAAATGAAATTGGAAGTAGGTTTGGTTGGTAGAAGTATAATGGTTGTCAAACAAAATAATGCTATTTATGGACATTTGTATTAGAATTTTTCATTTAACATATATGCCGATTTATAATTCATTCACTATCATAGCGTGCACCATAAATTTAAGAAATTATGCCAATGTATACTTCAGTGTTGGCTTGATTTGTGGTTAATCCGAAATAGGAGTCCAAATTACAGTTTTTTTGGTGCTAGGGCCTAGGTTAACACTACAGTAGTTAAAAGTTTTCTAGTTGAGTAACGGGGCAATGACTTTTTACACGCCATTTGTTGATTTTCTTTGTCTTCTGTAATGTAGAGCGACATCATCCCAACATCCACCATATCTGAGTATGACCTGGGAGGAGAAGGAGATCTATTCAAAGCTCCAGAGCCCATCATTGAAGAGCCAGTTGGGAGCCTTGATCCCATGGTAGCGGCCATTTCAATGATCTCTTGCGGGGAAGATGTCATCACTTCCCAAGGACTCAAGGTTGCAAATATTGAATCAATTCACAATGAACAGCTTCTGAGTGAGGTTTTCTATGACTGGGACAAGGATCTCATGGAAAAAGCAGCCATGGATGCATCGCTTTCTGAGGTCCTGGATATCAAGATTCCTGTTGCGATGACAGATGAAAACAAATTGCTTCCGGATGTACCATTTCAGAGAAGTGTGAGCTCAGAATGTTTAACCTCAACGGAGGGGAAGCATGGGACTGCAATGAAACCAAGTTTTCTGGATCTTACGGCAATGGATTTTGGATCTGTTTACGGGATGCGGAGAGCATTCAGTGAAGGAGATATAAAGGTCATACTTAATTACTTTGCCATGTTTTTAACTTGTATTACTTTGCCTATATGCTTCTTAGCATCGTCAGATACATGAGGACCTAGCTCCTTAACAATTGATTTCAAGGTTTTCACAAATCTTTGTGTGCCTAATAATTCTCAGTTCCCTTTTTTTCTTTCTTCATCAAAGAAAAAAATAATACTTTAAATCCTATGTATATACCAAAACGCGATGACTCAACTACGGCCGTTCAAATTTGCAAGTTCAAGTCACTGCCATGACTTGCTGAGAACCAACTGACAAGGAGATATTAGTATGTAAATGTGTGCATAATTTTTTCTCTCTCTTTTTCATTTGGCTAACATAACCTACCAGTCCAGATTCATGAAACTGAGCAGAAAGCAATGTACTAGTTATGGAAAGTAGTCTATGGACTGAGAAATCTTTAGATGTTTCTGGCCATTTCAACAGGATAGGGCTGGGTCATTGATACTGAGTTTTTATGACAGACTCTCGGTAATGGCGATATGAACCTCATCCAATCTCCTCTCAAACAGCCTTTGATGATCGGCAGCTGCCCTACCGAGGACCGCAAGGAAAAGCTTTCCAGATACAGGAATAAGAAGACAAAGAGGAACTTCGGCAGGAGAATCAAGGTAACATAACAGTTCAGTTGATGAAATTTTATATTTTTGGTCATTATTGCCTGGATAGAGAACAAATAGCAAACTGGTATGGCCTTCACAATTTTACTAGCAGATTGGTGTTTATTCATAAATTTCCTGATTCCCTAGAATTCAATATAGCAACACGTCTGACATGGCGTTTTTCAGTATGCATGCAGGAAGGTTTTAGCTGACAGTCAACCAAGGATTCGTGGAAGGTTTGCAAAGACCGAAGAATCAGATGTTTCCAAGAGGCAATAACTGTTGGCTAATTCGGTAAGAACACGGAGCATAGCTTGATGAAATAGCTAGTTCTAATGCAGAAGTGTAACGTAAGCGATCGTTAGAAGTGAAGCCTGGCAAAATGTTACAAGACACCATCCAAAAAGCCTGAAGAGGTTTATGTTAAATAAACAAGTACCCCCAACTCCTGAAAAATAGTTGATCCTTTATTCTCTGTAATAAACCTACTTAGTAAACCAACAGGGTCGAGTAGGGTTGTATATAAGGGTTTGTTGCAATAAAAGGGCAAGCAAAGAATTGTACTTGTTCTTATATATGTTGTATAAAATGGCAATGCTCTCAATTATATATATGCTTAATTTCTTCTTTGTGTTTGTGGAATGAATTCATGTGGTTTTAAATAGTTTTATTTAGCTTGCCTGGTTCGAATTTTGAAGGAGATAAAAAATTAAATTCAGATTTTGCCCACCTTTACCTTTTTTTGGGAAAAAAAGAGAACTAATTTTCATTTCTTCTTTCCAACTAGTACTCCTTCCTTCAAAGGCTGATTAAAGAGCAAATAAAGCAAGGAGCACTCAACTTTTTATGGGTAATCTTTTAGGTCATTACCTTTTACTCAAATGTGGGTGAGGTGATATTAATATATGTTTTCAAATATTAGTGGGAGTAAATATATCTCCTTAAGTGTGGGTAGGGGTTCCGTCTCTAATTGATAGAAATTTTCAAGATATGTTCTATAGATCTTATAAATGGATATATTTATATACTCATTGGATTTGAGGTTGTCATATATATATATATATATATATAGCGATTATGAAGGAAGAAATATTAACTAACAAACAAAAATAAAAGCAAAGTAAACAATAAATTCAAACACACAAGATAATAAGATAAGAAGAACTTATGATCACAACTTCCCTACAATAATTCTTTAAGTCTTTTCATCTCTTTATAACCAATCAACTATGATGGATTAGTAACTTAGAACACGAAATTATCTCCAAGCCTCTTTCAATGGCTAAGTAGAAACGTCTAACTTAATTCAATCATGTATATTCCTATGATAATTAATTTAAATCAAACTAATTAAGAGTAAGTTTTACTCATAGTTAAGCATGCATTGACGCTATGTTTCTATCATGTATCAAAACATATTCTTACGAATAAGATCACGAGTTATCAATTATTAAGGCTAAACCAAAACTGAATTTTCCAAGTTTGTTAGGGTTTACCACAACTATCAAATTGGTGATCAAACAATATAACACACTAAACAAAGAGAATGATAAACAATCTACATAGAATGTCACAATCAAGCATAAAAGAGATTCAATTAACCAAAAGTTCATATTGGGTTCCATTACAATCCTAGAACAAAATCTAATTCATAGTGAAAAAGATAGAAAAAATCATCATGATAATAAGCATAAGTAAAAGAATAAGAAAATAGGGATAAGGAAGACAAATAATGAAGGTTGTCAATCTTCAATTTCTAAAATCTGCAATCTTCTCCTCTTGATTCTTACTTTATCTTCTTGTTCTTCATTGTTCTTGAATGGTTGCTATGTTTAGAGAGTGTTGTAGCCTCAAAAGAGGCTTAATTTCCTCCCAAAAACGTGTATGAAGTAACCACAAACGTTTCCCTTATATATACATATCATAAAAAAAAAAAAGTTTCCTATTCAATTTACGAGTTATCGCATTGGTGGAGCGCAACAAAGGTATCAGTGTCGCGCCACTGAACTTTTTTAACTCACTAGAATGATTTTTAATTGCCTAGTGGTGTGCCACAAGCTTATGTGTGTCGCGATACTGGTTGATAGTACTGAACCATCAATTTCAACCTCGATTTTAACTAAAAATGAGTATGATTCAGTCTTCGACGTAAACTACAAAGTTGTAGATAATTGAGTTTGGTTTCCAGTACAACTTGAATCACCTTGATTAGATATTATATGAGAAAGTTATGGGCAACATAATGAACACTATATAAATTAAGAAGTCACTGGTGCAAATCGAGAATTTTGGGTTTTCACTCATTTTTGCTCGATTTCCATACAATGCATCCTAAACAATAAAATAATAAATATTAGTTCATTTAACACTTTTAAGAATATAATTTAAGGGAAAATCAATCACCACATAACAACAGAGAAAATGACTTTGGTTGTTGAAAAATATCCAAGTAATTTGGTAAAAGATTAAAAATAAATTTGGGTTCAAGTGGGGCTTATACGTGTGATGTGTATCGTTGCTACTTGTTGATTAATCTTCCGGGGGAATAAAATTTCATTTTGGTGACTTTTGGAGACTTTCATGAAAGTTTTTTTGGGTTGTTTTGTACATGGAAATAAGCACAAAATGAAATTTGGAATATATTTCTGTCTTCAACACAAAGGCCTTTTTACATCAATGTGAATGTAAGCTTTATTTACAAAGCATGACAAAAATTCAGTGTCATTATCTCTGAAAATCATGGAACCCATTTCAATTTTGTTTGCTTTCTCCACCACTCCAGCCATGACTCACTACTTTAGTTCAGAAAGTTTCAGATCTCTTTTTCCAATTTCATATATCAAAATCAAATGGTTTCTTCCTTTCACTATATGCCTCTGGAGATGTTGACTTGAGACAGACGGCGAGATGAGGTGAGCATACAAAATTAAATTCTAAATGTAACAAAAATTTACATTTTTAAGTATATAATATGATTATTATCATTTATCTGTCATAGTCTTATTTTAAGAATTCAAACGTTCTGAAATTTACTATTATTTAGGATTGCTCCTGTTCCCAAAGGAAGCTAAATAAAAGTAAAGAAAAGAAATTGAAGAAATTTTCAAATCTCAAGAGAATAGTGAATTTGTTTGTTAATAGAGAGCTGCATAAACTTAACAAGCAGACAGAATAAATACAGAGTTTATGTGGTTCGGCTGAAAGTGTTTGCAACCTAAGTCCACGGATGAAAGTGTAATACCCCGCCAGAGGCAGGATGCTACCGGCAGAAGATATGATTGATTCATCTCCATAAGCTTCTGAATTTACCGAAAATTTGATATGGTGTATTCTAAAAACTGGACAACCTGGATCGCAGTCCACCATCAAGGGGAAATTACGAATACCTCAAACAAATAAAAGGACCTCAGGTCCATACAAATTTCAACAAAATCATATCACAGGCTCCGCCCACACCATCTATCAACGCTCAATGGCTCTGTGCCCACAAAACATAAATAATCAAAATATTTACTAATTAACATACACACACACACACAGCGTGTTCAGCATGACAATAAATATTCATCTCAAATCCTATACTTTCTAAAATGTATCCCAAACACTTGCGGCTAACAAGTTTATCATCATTTACATATTCAAATTCACGTACCGAATACTTATTCATATACCTATACAAACATACTGTTACATATGCATACTCATTCAAATATACCTATGCATACCATTTCAAGTTCATACATGAATACACACTTATAGACATTAACCTCATCTTACTTCATATCAAAATATAACATAAACATTCATACCTGTGGAGGTCGATTACCTTAACCATATGTAATCTCGAATTCATTAATCCAAAATCACCTTTTAACTATATTCTTTCATCCGTTAATATTTCAATCAGATATATATATATATATATATATATATATATATATATATGATATGATATGAATTCACCAACTTGAGTTCTCATCGCATGGGTTACTTACCTGCCTTCACGAACAGCCCGTGTCCTAGTCACATCTGTCAAAATAAATGGTGAAATGTCGTCAGAAATATAACTTACGGAGTTCTCACGAGCAGCTCGTTCCGTTTTCATTCGCATTCTACCGAATACTCATATTCAATATACTAATACTAATCAATTCAATTTATATCAATATTTTGTTGGCGACTTGGTCGCATAAATAGATTTTGATGACGTCAACCTGAAAGAAGACTTCGACGTACAAACACGAAGCAATACAAAAAGTGTCGAAGTATATGAGGTGAAGAGCGAGAATGTGAAGACTTGCGGAAAATTGAAGAATATATTGCGAAGTCTTAGCTTAGGATTTAAATTGTATGTGAATTGTAATATTCAAGTGTCTAAGCTCATAGGGATCACGTACATTCACTTAGATGCATTAGGATCATGTACAAAATGCATTAAAACCTTCATATCTGCATTTTAGTACTAAGGCAAGCTCACTGGAACCGGCATGGACCTTGCCGGTCTTTAAACCGGTGTATCTATGGCCTGCACACTTACTGGAACCGGCATACTGCAAACCGGTCTCCATACCGGTCTTCCCAACGGCTAGTTCCCTTACTGGAACCTGCATGCCCTAAACCGGTCTCCATACCGGTGACCATACCGGTCTAGCTCTTCATTGTGCAAATACTGGGACCGACACGGACCATACCGGTCCTCATACCGGTTTCCATACCGGTCTAACGGCTAGTTTCTCTCAACGGTAATATATCCGTTGGAGACCGGCATACCGGTACCATACCGGTTTCCATACCGGTCTCAACAGTGACTACATGGACAGTTTTCATTTTCTATATAAATGAGTCCCAAATTCGTTTTTGCTACTCCCTTGCACCTTCATATCATTTATTAGAAAGCAAAAACAATAGTGTCTAAAATCTTCATATCTTAAACACTCATCCAAGCTCACACACATCTTCATTACATTTAGTGAGCTTATAACACTTGGGTTTGTAACTCACACAATCTTCTTTATATTTGGAGTGCTCAAGTGTGTTTTAATTCTTTCTTAACAAAACACTTGTGATTTGTGAAATCCCATTTGGTTGGGTAAGTTGTAAAGGTTGTGAGTGCACCTACGAACAAAACTCAAATTGTAAAAGGTTCGGAGTGCGCCTTTGTGGAAAGCTCTTGGTTACGAGTGAACCACAGAAAACTCGATTCTAGTGGAAATCTTCAAGCGAGGCTTGGGGGAGTAGACGTAGGCACGTTTGGCCGAACCACTATAAATCTCGGTGTCATATTTCCATTTCCCTTAACTTTTACTTATTTGCAAGTTTATTTATATTTGTAGTATTGAATAGAAAACTTGCATATAGGTTATTATTTACAATAGAGAAAATTAACCTAAGAGCCTATTTGGTAATAATAGCTTAAAATCGGTAAAGATTTTTTAATTCCGCATTTATAGCGATAACCCAATTCACCTCCCTCTTGGGTATAGAGATTCTTTGTCGCTATTACTTGTAGGTTCTTTCAGTTGGTATCAGAGCGAGGTATTCTCAAGAAAGACTTAATCGTCTGAGAATAGATCATGGCATCTACAAGCAACTCGTCAAATCTTACCGAGGGATTTTCAACGACTAGACCTCCATTTTACACCGGAACGGACTACAATTATTGGAAGATGAGAATGCTAAATTATATCCTTGCCGTAGATCTGCAATCTTATTTGGTCATCACACGAGGTGCAAAAGGACCAACAAAAAGGGATAGCAATGAGGTTGAGATTCCGAAGCCGAGTTTGGAATGAGATAGTGAGGATGTAAAAATAGCCTCATAAAATGCAAAGGCACTCAACCAACTTCTATGTGCCATTGATCGGGATCAAGTAAGCAAGCTTCCGGAATGTGGAAACGCATATGATTTATGGAAGTCTTTGGAAATGGTCAATGAGGGCACAAACCAAGTGAAGGAATCGAAGATCAACCGGTTTATGTGCGAATTGGATAATTTTAAGATGGAATCCGGAGAAGATATTGATCACATGATTTCGAGATTTACAGTCATCATCAATCATTTGGGAGCCTTGGGAAAAGTCATCGGGACATCGGATCAAGTGAAGAAAATCTTGAGATCTCTCCCGAAAGAATTTAGAAGCTACACCTCCTCCATTAGAGAAGCAAACGACATAAACACATTGAAGATGGATGATTTGGTCGGCAAATTACTAGAGTATGAAATGGAAATCAAGATGGATAGAGAGGAAGATGAGAAAAAGACAAGAAAGTCCTTAGCCTTAAAAGTGAGAAAACGAGATGACTCAAGCTCAAGCTCAAGTGATAATGACAGTGATGACGAGTTGGCTCAAATAAACAAGAATTTCAAGAAGCTCCTCAAATCCGTAAAGCAAAAGGGAAAATCAAAGACGGATGAGAAGAATGAAGAAAAATGGCCGCGGAAAAATAAGAAAATTATTTGTTATGAATGCAACAAACCGGGTCACATAGCTACCGATTGCCCATTGAGGAAAATGAAAGGAAAACCAAAGAAAATGGCAATGAAAGCAACTTCAACTTGGAGTGACAGCGACTCTAGCTCATCCGAGGAAGAAGAAGAGGTTCAAGAAAGAACAAATCTAGCTTTCATGGCCATCACGGATGAGAACTTCCACTTTGAAAGCGAAGAGGAAGCGGTACACAATTCTCAAGACTATAATGATTTACTTAATGCTTTTAATAAGTTAAAAGAATTGTGTGATATGCTTAAAAAGAAATTGAAATTAGTTAAAAATGAGCATGCTATACTTAAAAATGAACATGCATGTTGTATGGATAAAATTCATGTTTTAGATAATGAGATTATTTGCTTAAAGGCCAAACATGAAAAGGAAATTGCATGCTTAGATGATGAAAATGCATGTTTAAAATTGAGAAAGCTAGAACTTGAAAACACCATATCTAATATGCCATCTAGCTCTAAGACATGCAATTGCGATTCTATTTTGAATGAGAATGTCTTATTAAATACTAAGATTGTTGATTTGCAAAACATACTTAGCAAATTCATATTGGGACATAAAAATTTTAATATACTTATTGGATCCCAAAAATGTGCTTTTAAAAGAGAAGGATTATGATATAGGCCTTATATTAAAAGAAAATTTTTGAAGAACTATTTTGTTAAGGCATCCGATTCTCATGCTAAGAGTGTTATGAATGAAAATGTCACATGTCATGCATATAACGAAAAGGGACATAAAATTTTTGAATGCATGTACAAGAATGTGATTAAGAATGTATGGATTCCTCAAGGGATCAAAACTAACCCCGATGGACCCAAGAAAGTTTGGGTACTAAAGTGCAATTGATAAATTTGTAGGGGGAGCTTTGGGAATGGATCCTTAAAGAGAATTTAAAAATTGATGCCAAAGGCTCAAAGAAATGAGGAATCGCAACGGTAATGGGTAATCTCCGTATTCACGGAAACATTGGTACCGTTTCCTCTTTGTATATGTATGCATATTTTATATTAGTTAAATTTTTTTAAAAGCATACAAAGTGATTGGGCAAGTACTTAACTTTCTATTGGTATCTCATTTTAGAACTTAATTTTGCTTCTCCACTTTTTGATAATGTCAAAAGGGGAGAAATCATTAGAAATGAGATTAAAAACTTGTTTTACCCTCACCCTTGGTTTAAGGGGGATTAAATGTACTAATGTGTTTGTCTAAGTCTTATAGAGCTATTTTGAAGACAATCACACATTGATGGGGAGCTTATGTTGAGGGGGAGCAAAATTGTCAAAGTTGGACTCCAAGAAACTCACAAGTATCAACAAGTTTTAAGGGATTGCCATCATCAAAAAAGGGGAGATTGTTGGCGACTTGGTCGCATAAATAGATTTTGATGACGTCAACGTGAAAGAAGACTTCGACGTACAAACACGAAGCAATACAAAAAGTGTCGAAGCATATGAGGTGAAGAGTGAGAATGTGAAGACTTGCGGCAAATTGAAGAATATATTGCGAAGTCTTAGCTTAGGATTTAAATTGTATGTGAATTGTAATATTCAAGTGTCTAAGCTCATAGGGATCATGTACATTCACTTAGATGCATTAGGATCATGTACAAAATGCATTAAAACCTTCATATCTGCATTTTAGTACTAGGGCAAGCACACTGGAACCGGCATGGACCTTACCGGTTTTTAACCGGTGTATCTATGGCCTACACACTTACTGGAACCGACATACTCCAAACCGGTCTCCATACCGGTCTTCCCAACCGCTAGTTCCCTTACTGGAACCGGCATGCCCTAAACCGGTCTCCATACCGGTGACTATACCGGTCTAGCTCTTCATTAAACAAACACTGGAACCGGGACGGACCATACCGGTCCTCATACCGGTTCCATACCGGTCTAACGGCTAGTTTCTCTCAACGGTAATATATCCGTTGGAGACCGACATACCGGTACCATTCCGGTTTCCATACCGGTCTCAGCAGTGACTACAATGACAGTTTTCATTTTCTATATAAATGAGTCCCAAATTCGTTTTTGCTACTCCCTTGCACCTTCATATCATTTCTTATAAAGAAAAAACAAGAGTGTCTAAAATCTTCATATCTTAAACACTCATCCAAGCTCACACACATCTTCATTACATTTAGTGAGCTTATAACACTTGGGTTTGCAACTCACACAATCTTCTTTATATTTGTGAGTGCTCAAGTGTGTTTTAATTCTTTCTTAACAAAACACTTGTGATTTGTGAAATCCCATTTGGATGGGTAAGTTGTAAAGGTTGTGAGTGCACCTACCAATAAAACTCAAATTGTAAAAGTTTCGGAGTGAGCCTTTGCGGAAAACTCTTGGTTACGAGTGAACCACGTAAAACTCGATTCTAGTGGAAATCTTCAAGCGAGGCTTGGGGGAGTGGACGTAGGCACGTTTGGCCGAACCACTATAAATCGCGGTGTCGTATTTCCATTTCCCTTAACTTTTACTTATTTGCAAGTTTATTTATATTTGTAGTATTGAATAGAAAACTTGCATATAGGTTATTATTTACAATAGAGAAAATTAACCTAAGAGCCTATTTGGTAATAATAGCTTAAAATCGGTAAAGATTTTTTAATTCTGCATTTATAGCGATAACCCAATTCACCCCCCTCTTGGGTATAGAGATTCTTTGTCGCTATTACTTGTAGGTTCTTTCATATTTTACTCTACAAAGATACTGTAAGCTTCTGGATACATCCGATATTTAACATAAAACTTGAAATTACGAGAATTTTATCGATAGATCTTACCGAGATTTTGAGGGTATATACGGACTCCAAACGATCCCACAAACGCGCTGGAATCGAAGGAATTCTAATCGGAGCTATAATTCCCCAACGAATTATTGTTCACCGAATCTTTTTCCTCGTTTCACGTGCAACCGAGCACGGATCGGAAAAATTATCACTGCCATCTTGTAGTACTCTTTGAGAGCTTCGATTTGGCAGGTGGCTCGGGTCGTGAAACGAAGCGAGGAGCCAGGATCGAACAACCCATTCACGCGCCTAAACCACATTGGTTTCGCCGGATTCCGGCATCCCTTGGTCGGCTGCCGGCAGCTAGAGGGTGGAGGCGAGCCAATGGTCCTTTCTGTGGTAGTACGCAGGCCGACGATGGCCGGAGTGTGGCCGGTTCAAGAAAGGGCGATGACTCTGATTTTTAGGGGGACCGAATAGGAGAGGTGTGCAACTTATGCCATTTTGGCAATCACAAGAAACTTTGATATTTATAGAGAAGTTTCGGAAAATTACATTATGACCACTAAAAATTTACAATTAGGTCCATGCCATGGAAATTTCTAGAAATTTCACATTTTTGAATCCCTTCTAATGTAAATTTCGAAAAGTGACGTAAAATTTATTCGTCTCGGAAAAGCGAGTCTGATGGTTCAAGAATCAACTCAATCGGAGTTCACTTTCTATCTTGATAGCCTAAACAATAAACTTTTCACGTATAACAATATAAATAAAAGATCGCGTAATCCATTCTCGAAACCATGCGTTTTCCAACACGACTATTCTTCACTTTAAAATATTACAATCTATTTCCCAACACATAAACTCTAAATTTGATTACCATCATGTTCCAAATCCTCAATTTTAATTCGGAAACCTTCTCGTACTGTTCTAAAAAATTCAGGATATTACATCTTCCCCTCTTTATAAAAATTTCGTCCTCAAAATATGTCTATCCTTAAGTCCAACTATTTGAAATCGAACACACGTATGTTACAATCTTATCAATATTCGGGAATCCTCTCACTTTACACATTTTCAAAGGTCAAGTATTGCATACATCATTACCATTCATGCTATTTTAAAACAAAAAACATTGAATCAAATATTTCATATCAAAAATACATCAACTTGTCATCTTATTTCTTACTCAATTCATAGGTACACACTCAAACCATTTCAAACTCATCCATCAACAGAAAAAGAAAGTCGAATACAGATTATATACAACCAATCATATGCATCATTAAAAACGAAGAACATATCACATGTTCTTTCATGCAATCAAATACAATAACAAAATGAAAACTTAACACAAATTTCATACTATCTATATCGTCCATGATAAAAAATGGGATGCATTCATTTCTCATCATATCATTCCATATTAGATCTATAAATATACCAACCTCAAAGTTTACATACAAACATATCCAATGGCACATACAATATTGTATGGCTGACAATAAAGCATACATAGCCCTCACTATACCCATAAAATCCATGTCTAACTACAAACTTACATGCATATTCTTATAACAAACATAATCTTTTATATCAACCAATACATCCATTGTCACAGCTGGAAGTGACAAATAATCTTTCATGCTCTTATGATATTAATAGTCTGAAATTTGTCAACCTCTGTCATTATTCAAAATTGAAAATGTAAAATGATCTCTTTCAAAAAACCATTTCGAAAATACATTTGAAAAACTCTTTTACTGTAAACAAAATCAGTTTCAAAATCCATTATCATAAAACCATATCGAACATCCAGCATAACTCACTGGATGAAACATAAACAAGCGCCCAATGCCTGAATTGCGCTCATAGATCAGATAATGAATGAAATAATCCCCTGTCAATAGAGGTCTGGTCGACCCACTGCAGTTGGACAAACCCCTATACGAGCATCACGGAGGGTCAAAAACATAAAATCATCAAGCACCGTGACAGAAACATATCATATCATATCATACAATATCAAAAAAATGATGAAATACATCAAATCAAAATATAATTCTTTTGAAATAATTTTCCCCCAAAACATAAATATGTGTAAATCAAAATTAAATCTTTGATGTAAAGTTTTCAAAATACATATCGATCGTCCACTGCTCAGTCGCGCGCATAGACTGGACAGTGTACAGACCATGTCGACAAGGTAGTAGGCCAGTCAGTTTCCGATGGTCTGGACCCCATAACAAGCGCCCAGGGGGCCAATCCGGAATGAAATATATACGAGCACCACGGAGGGTCAAAACATATATCATCAAGCACCGTGGTGGAAATAGATTTTTGAGCGTCTCAACGAAAACAAGTTTTACAGTTTAAAAATATCAAAATCATTTTCGAGCATCGAGACGGAAGCATATTGATAAATCTAAAAACTGAAAAATCTTAATCAAGTATCGAGGCTGAAACATTTTTTTATTATTTTATAATCAAAATCAAAACATCTGAAATTCTTTCCTTGATTATTCTTTTCTTTCATTTTTCTTTTCAAAACACTTTTGTGCAAAAAAAATCAAATACCAAGTTTTCAAAATATGGTTTAAAATATCAATTCACAATTCAGACTATCAACATCATAGAATCTATCATACCTCAAAACACCTCAAATTCACATTACTTGCCTATACATATACCTATATGAACAACATACTTTTAACTTAATGTAACTATACACATACATATATTAATATCATACAAACGTGTATCGATAATCCGAATCATCAATATCA